>CAXFZR010000552.1:0-14564 GCA_964007535.1 Brachyptera risi
GAACTATTCAACGTATAGGGATTAGGGCTAACTCATACTTCCACTGGTTCACATCGGATAAAACATATTTTCAGTATCATTTTCATAGTATGGAGCCTTATTACATAAGTTGAACTATTCAACGTATAGGGATTAGGGCTAACTCATACTTCCACTGGTTCACATCGGATAAAACATATTTTCTGTATCATTTTCATAGTATAGAGTCTTATTACATAAGTTGAACTATTCAACGTATAGGGATTAGGGCTAACTCATACTTCCACTGGTTCACATCGGATAAAACATATTTTCAGTATCATTTTCATAGTATAGAGCCTTATTACATAAGTTGAACTATTCAACGTATAGGGATTAGGGCTAACTCATACTTCCACTGGTTCACATCGGATAAAACATATTTTCAGTATCATTTTCATAGTATAGAGCCTTATTACATAAGTTGAACTATTCAACGTATAGGGATTAGGGCTAACTCATACTTCCACTGGTTCACATCGGATAAAACATATTTTCAGTATCATTTTCATAGTATGGAGCCTTATTACATAAGTTGAACTATTCAACGTATAGGGATTAGGGCTAACTCATAATTCCACTGGTTCACATCGGATAAAACATATTTTCAGTATCATTTTTATAGTATGGAGCCTTATTACATAAGTTGAACTATTCAACGTATAGGGATTAGGGCTAACTCATACTTCCACTGGTTCACATCGGATAAAACATATTTTCAGTATCATTTTCATAGTATAGAGCCTTATTACATAAGTTGAACTATTCAACGTATAGGGATTAGGGCTAACTCATACTTCCACTGGTTCACATCGGATAAAACATATTTTCAGTATCATTTTCATAGTATGGAGCCTTATTACATAAGTTGAACTATTCAACGTATAGGGATTAGGGCTAACTCATAATTCCACTGGTTCACATCGGATAAAACATATTTTCAGTATCATTTTTATAGTATGGAGCCTTATTACATAAGTTGAACTATTCAACGTATAGGGATTAGGGCTAACTCATACTTCCACTGGTTCACATCGGATAAAACATATTTTCAGTATCATTTTCATAGTATAGAGCCTTATTACATAAGTTGAACTATTCAACGTATAGGGATTAGGGCTAACTCATACTTCCACTGGTTCACATCGGATAAAACATATTTTCAGTATCATTTTCATAGTATAGAGCCTTATTACATAAGTTGAACTATTCAACGTATAGGGATTAGGGCTAACTCATACTTCCACTGCTTCACATCGGATAAAACATATTTTCAGTATCATTTTCATAGTATGGAGCCTTATTACATAAGTTGAACTATTCAACGTATAGGGATTAGGGCTAACTCATAATTCCACTGGTTCACATCGGATAAAACATATTTTCAGTATCATTTTCATAGTATAGAGCCTTATTACATAAGTTGAACTATTCAACGTATAGGGATTAGGGCTAACTCATACTTCCACTGGTTCACATCGGATAAAACATATTTTCAGTATCATTTTTATAGTATGGAGCCTTATTACATAAGTTGAACTATTCAACGTATAGGGATTAGGGCTAACTCATACTTCCACTGGTTCACATCGGATAAAACATATTTTCAGTATCATTTTCATAGTATGGAGCCTTATTACATAAGTTGAACTATTCAACGTATAGGGATTAGGGCTAACTCATACTTCCACTGGTTCACATCGGATAAAACATATTTTCAGTATCATTTTCATAGTATAGAGCCTTATTACATAAGTTGAACTATTCAACGTATAGGGATTAGGGCTAACTCATACTTCCACTGGTTCACATCGGATAAAACATATTTTCAGTATCATTTTCATAGTATAGAGCCTTATTACATAAGTTGAACTATTCAACGTATAGGGATTAGGGCTAACTCATACTTCCACTGGTTCACATCGGATAAAACATATTTTCAGTATCATTTTCATAGTATAGAGCCTTATTACATAAGTTGAACTATTCAACGTATAGGGATTAGGGCTAACTCATACTCCCACTGGTTCACATCGGATAAAACATATTTTCAGTATCATTTTCATAGTATAGAGCCTTATTACATAAGTTGAACTATTCAACGTATAGGGATTAGGGCTAACTCATACTTCCACTGGTTCACATCGGATAAAACATATTTTCAGTATCATTTTCATAGTATGGAGCCTTATTACATAAGTTGAACTATTCAACGTATAGGGATTAGGGCTAACTCATACTTCCACTGGTTCACATCGGATAAAACATATTTTCAGTATCATTTTCATAGTATAGAGCCTTATTACATAAGTTGAACTATTCAACGTATAGGGATTAGGGCTAACTCATACTTCCACTGGTTCACATCGGATAAAACATATTTTCAGTATCATTTTCATAGTATAGAGCCTTATTACATAAGTTGAACTATTCAACGTATAGGGATTAGGGCTAACTCATAATTCCACTGGTTCACATCGGATAAAACATATTTTCAGTATCATTTTCATAGTATGGAGCCTTATTACATAAGTTGAACTATTCAACGTATAGGGATTAGGGCTAACTCATAATTCCACTGGTTCACATCGGATAAAACATATTTTCAGTATCATTTTCATAGTATAGAGCCTTATTACATAAGTTGAACTATTCAACGTATAGGGATTAGGGCTAACTCATACTTCCACTGGTTCACATCGGATAAAACATATTTTCAGTATCATTTTCATAGTATAGAGCCTTATTACATAAGTTGAACTATTCAACGTATAGGGATTAGGGCTAACTCATACTTCCACTGGTTCACATCGGATAAAACATATTTTCAGTATCATTTTCATAGTATGGAGCCTTATTACATAAGTTGAACTATTCAACGTATAGGGATTAGGGCTAACTCATACTTCCACTGGTTCACATCGGATAAAACATATTTTCAGTATCATTTTCATAGTATAGAGCCTTATTACATAAGTTGAACTATTCAACGTATAGGGATTAGGGCTAACTCATACTTCCACTGGTTCACATCGGATAAAACATATTTTCAGTATCATTTTTATAGTATGGAGCCTTATTACATAAGTTGAACTATTCAACGTATAGGGATTAGGGCTAACTCATACTTCCACTGGTTCACATCGGATAAAACATATTTTCAGTATCATTTTCATAGTATAGAGCCTTATTACATAAGTTGAACTATTCAACGTATAGGGATTAGGGCTAACTCATACTTCCACTGGTTCACATCGGATAAAACATATTTTCAGTATCATTTTCATAGTATAGAGCCTTATTACATAAGTTGAACTATTCAACGTATAGGGATTAGGGCTAACTCATACTTCCACTGGTTCACATCGGATAAAACATATTGTCCAGCTGTATTGTCCTACCCTTCGAAATATCAATATCCACCATTGATAATAAAGTGTCGACCATAAAGCGTAGCCACCATCATGAATACGTATCGAACAGATCTTGTTCTCTGTAGTATTAGAATTCAGATTCTTCAAAAATATGTGAAACAAATATGCGCCCAGGGCCTATAGAGATCCCTCTTGCTCGTGGGCCAAATCACGTCCGGCACTATTGAACAATGCTAATCTGTTTGCCACCGTTGGGCCCATGCGCCGCATCCTCCATTCGTCGCCTCGGCTCAGACGAGAAGTGGTCCGAACAGGCTTGATGGAGTTATACGTGGGTAACAAGGAAGTCCAGGAGGCAGGTGGGATGTGAGAGAGAACAGAATCGTGGACGAAAGAGAGTGAAGGACGAAGAGTGGTGGGACGATAGGAAAGAATGGAGGGAGATTGTGAAGAGAGTGGAGCCAGAGGAGGGTGAGGATGGCGAGCGGGTGGTGGACGATAGGAAAGAATGGAGGAAGATTGTGGAGAAAGTGGAGCTATAGAGGAGGGTGAGGATGGCGAGCGGGTGGTGAACGATAAGGAAGAGTGGAGGGAGATTGTGGAGAGAGTAGAGCCAGAGGAGGGTGAGGATGGCAAGCGGGTGGTGGACGATATGAAAGTATTGAGGGAGATTGTGGAGAGAGTGGAGCTATAGAGGAGGGTGAGGATGGCGAGCGGGTGGTGGACGATAGGGAAGAATGGAGAGAGATTGTGGAGAGAGTGGAGCCAGAGGAGGGTGAGGATGGCGAGCGGGTGGTGGACGATAGGGAAGAATGGAGGGAGATTGTGGAGAGAGTGGAGCTATAGAGGAGGGTGAGGATGGCGAGCGGGTGGTGGACGATAGGGAAGAATGGAGGGAGATTGTGGAGAGAGTGGAGCCAGAGGAGGGTGAGGATGGCGAGCGGTTGGTGGACGATAGGGAAGAATGGAGAGAGATTGTGGAGAGAGTGGAGCCAGAGGAGGGTGAGGATGGCGAGCGGGTGGTGGACGATAGGGAAGAATGGAGGGAGATTGTGGAGAGAGTGGAGCTATAGAGGAGGGTGAGGATGGCGAGCGGGTGGTGGACGATAGGGAAGAATGGAGGGAGATTGTGGAGAGAGTGGAGCCAGAGGAGGGTGAGGATGGCGAGCGGTTGGTGGACGATAGGGAAGAATGGAGAGAGATTGTGGAGAGAGTGGAGCCAGAGGAGGGTGAGGATGGCGAGCGGGTGGTGGACGATAAGGAAGAGTGGAGGGAGATTGTGGAGAGAGTGGAGCCAGAGGAGGGTGAGGATGGCGAGCGGGTGGTGGACGATAGGGAAGAATGGAGGTAGATTGTGGAGGGAGTGGAGCCAGAGGAGGGTGAGGATGGCGAGCGGGTGGTGGACGATAAGGAAGAGTGGAGGGAGATTGTGGAGAGAGTGGAGCCAGAGGAGGGTGAGGATGGCAAGCGGGTGGTGGACGATAGGAAAGAATGGAGGGAGATTGTGGAGAGAGTGGAGCCAGAGGAGGGTGAGGATGGCGAGCGGGTGGTGGACGATAGGAAAGAATGGAGGGAGATTGTGGAGAGAGTGGAGCCAGAGGAGTGTGAGGACGGTGAGGGGGTGGTGTGCCTGGCGATTTTGATGTATTTTACGTACTCCATTGTAACCTGAATGGGCCTATATGAGATGAAAATATGTACATGGACAATTTTTAATGACTCCGGAACGACCCCACCAACAGGTAGGTTACACGGGGGCAATATACACTTGTTCGCTTAACGACCCCACCAACAGGTGGGTCACACGGGGGCAATATACACTTGTTCGCTTAACGACCCCACCAACAGTTAGGTCACACGGGGGCAATATACACTTGTTCGCTCAACGACCCCACCAACAGCTAGGTTATTTGGGGGCAATATACACCTGTTCGCTTAACGACCCCACCAACAGCTAGGTTACACGGGGGCAATATACACTTGTTCGCTTAACGACCCCACCAACAGGTGGGTCACACGGGGGCAATATACACTTGTTCGCTTAACGACCCCACCAACAGCTAGGTCACACGGGGGCAATATACACTTGTTCGCTCAACGACCCCACCAACAGCTAGGTTATTTGGGGGCAATATACACCTGTTCGCTTAACGACCCCACCAACAGCTAGGTCACACGGGGGCAATATACACTTCTTTGCTTAACGACCCCACCAACAGCTAGGTTATACGGGGGCAATATACACCTGTTCGCTTAACGACCCCACCAACAGCTAGGTCACACGGGGGCAATAAACACTTGTTCGCTTAACGACCCCACCAACAGCTAGGTTATACGGGGGCAATATACACTTGTTTGCTTAACGACCCCACCATCAGCTAGGTTATATGGGGGCAATATACACTTCTTTGCTTAACGACCCCACCAACAGGTAGGTTACACGGGGGCAATATACACTCGTTCGCTTGACGACCCCACCAACAGCTAGGTTATTCGGGGGCAATAAATAGATTCGTGTCCGCGGAAGAACGGAAGAATTCAATTCACCAGCAGAACCATTGTTAATGTTCTGTTGATTATATAATTGAACTGTAACTTTGAGGAATTAACGCTTTTGATAGGTATTATTCTTCTATTTTTTATATCGCAACCCTTTATGCATGAAAACCGTACCGTATAAAAATACCTCAGTAAACGGCGACATATGTTTGTTGTGTTGCTATCGGCGGACTGACTGTGATGTGAAAACAGCTATTTTACATTGCATGCCAATGAATCATATATGGTCTTTAATCCATATGGAGAATATGTTATCATATATCAATACATTTGAGGAAAAAATTGATTATAATTTTTCAGTACCGGGTATTCAACAATCCAATTAGCTTATTCACCAGCTGATTGCTCCAGCTGATGATTAGATCTGATTGATTTAGTAAATATCCGCTGTTCATCTCATCACCCTTGGTCACTCTATTTCTACTACATTGACCAATAATCTACTAATCAATATTTAACTATCAGTTATTTGGCCTATCACCGGTTTCAGGATATCAAAACATGCGTGTAATTCGTTACTGATCATCTGTGTTTTCATTTCCATCTTTTTTTTATCATAATGTCCCTTGGTATTTGTAATTCTCCAATTCTGTACTGCAGACTTATCCGCTCTATAACATTACCTCTGTCATGTGACTCGGTCCAATGGTTATTGGGTAGCAATATAACCTACCCAAACACTGATAATTTATCGTCCTTTACACACCCTGTCCACAGACAAGGTTCTATTAGATTAGTGACATTTCCATTCATAAGAAAGTGAGTTTGTATGTATACACACACTTGTCAAGATATACGTGTATCAACATTAGTTGAAGCTCGAAACACCCGAGAGCTAACGATATGTGATAGGGAGGACGATCGATCGTAACCTTCTTTCTCGTTGCCACATGCCACGCACGGAAGATGAAGGCGCGAACCACCCTTGCGTTAGTGTTGTGGGATAGGGGAGACGGTCGCTCGGAACGTTCACCTCCTGTTGTAGCCAGACACAATGGCACGGTGCATTTAGTGCAACAGTCTACACTCAACACGGGCAGGTGCATCTCGGTGGAACTGGTCTCCGAGATAAACAGCCTCCGGGCCCACATTGCTGTCTGCACGGAGGTTCGAACCATCCGCGCGCTAATGCTGCGGGATAGGCGGGACGGCCGATCGGAACCTCATCTCTTGTGACTAGACACTGCTTCTTATAACACTGGCCTACTGCGTCTGAGGTATTCATCCGAGTCAAGGTGCTTAAACGGGAAATAAGAATGTCAAAAATATGGAGGGGATGTACAATATATTGTCATTACGTGTTTATTCACGTAGGCTATAAGATATACAACTGTATGTATATATGAAAATGTAGTGTGTATGACCCAAGTCGGTAGCTTTTTCTATTATTATTATGAAAAGCTTGCCGCAAAATCTCTTTTCTCAAATTAGGGCTGATAATGACTAGGGTAGGATCGTTCAGTAGGATATCACAAGGGCGATCTTACCACTTCGGAGAAAATAATCGGTTAAAATCATAAACTATCATAAAATAATAAACTATCTTAGGTTCAAGAATACTCAACAGCTCAATCTTTTTTTTCCAATTTGTCACTTGATTATAACAAGAATGCAGGACCAATAAGCCTATGTAGGTCAATTAGGTATACCAATTTTACTGTGTGATTTCCTTGATAAGTGACAGTCGACATTCAAAAATAGTCTGTTTCTATAAGTATTATTAATTAAATTGAATTTTTTACATTCTTCCACGAAAATAGACCGCTGTGGAGTTGGGTAGAGGTAACAGTAGAAGAGAGTCGCTCGTTTCCCGACGAGAAAAAAACTGGAGAGGGCGATTTATAAATAGAATTGTCATATTACTCTCTTTCTTGACGAAAAGCATGTATTGTGCGGTTCCCATCTTGCTCCTGTCCACATGTTAACGCAAGAACAAGGGAAGAGGATTGAAGAAACTTGTAAAAGTATGGAATCAATCATTCAACCCACTATGCCTAACCTAGCTGTAGGTAGGGTCGTTAAGGAACAATAAACGTATCAATCAAGCATTTGGTTCTTATTTATTTCGCTACTCTCGATAGCTCGGTCAGCTGAGGCACGCTTCACAAATTGAAGTCACCGTTGGGCGTGGGTGTGAGTCCCGCACAGGGCATGGGTTTTTGTAAACGTCTTTTCACTTATCATCACTTCATAGTTTCACAATCACCTGCTCATTCGTACCCCCGTATAACCTAGCTGTTGGTGGGGTCGTTAAGCAAACAATGATCAATCAATCCTAATTATCTCTAGAATCCAGATAACTATCATGAATCCAATTTACTTTTTGTATGAACTTTCCCAGGTCACTCCCTATTTTTTTCTAGTTTATACGCCTTTTTCTTATCGAACGAAATGTTCAATGTCAACGTAACCATATATTGTAGCCTTCTTACCTTGGATCCTCGACAGGTTTCTCCTGTGGGAACTGTATTCCCTGTTGTCGATCCCACGCGTCCCTTCTTCGCTCGGCGCCAAACGACTAAATGTCAACCTCTAGAGCTAACTATAGTCTACGTCACTCGTCACCTCGTTGACATCATTCACTGACGTGGTATCCGGCCCCTTGATCTCTTGCGTGTCAGTATAGATGTGTTAGGAAGTGGGCACCGATCCTGGTGGAAGAAACAAAGTGTTCGAAAAGTGTTTTAGAAATACGGACTGTTGGAAAATCATTTTCGAATAATGTTGTATTCTGTTATTTCGGGTTGCAACCTTCATGTTCATATAACATCTAAGATTGAGTTGGGTTGGGAGGTTAGGTTGAGTTGGGTTGGGCTGGGTTGCGTTGTGACAGGTTGTTCAAGTTGGGTTGGGTTAGGTTAGGATCGAGATATAACTGCACTTATTTAATAAATTCACGCTATCAATGATTCAAAATGGTATTAATTATTCGTAAATCGTGGGAAAATAACGTCAGGACGTAGTCGTCAATACAGTGCGTGTATTACCCGATATGAGAACAGCTGACACAGTTCTCTATTCGAACACTTCTCGAACTGTTAACGGAGCCTTGTGTCCACGCGTGCGGGCTGGCATGGCAGTGTCAAGACTCGGACTGTTAAGGGAGCCTTGTGTCCACGCGTGCGCGGGCTGGCATGGCAGTGTCAAGACTCGGACTGTTAACGGAGCCTTGTGTCCACGCGTGCGGGCTGGCATGGCAGTGTCAAGACTCGGACTGTTAACGGAGCCTTGTGTCCACGCGTGCGCAGGCTGGCATGGCAGTGTCAAGACTCGGACTGTTAACGGAGCCTTGTGTCCACGCGTGCGCGGGCTGGCATGGCAGTGTCAAGACTCGGACTGTTAACGGAGCCTTGTGTCCACGCGTGCGCAGGCTGGCATGGCAGTGTCAAGACTCGGACTGTTAACGGAGCCTTGTGTCCACGCGTGCGCGGGCTGGCATGGCAGTGTCAAGACTCGGACTGTTAACGGAGCCTTGTGTCCACGCGTGTGGGCTGGCATGGCAGTGTCAAGACTCGGACTGTTAACGGAGCCTTGTGTCCACGCGTGCGGGCTGGCATGGCAGTGTCAAGACTCGGACTGTTAACGGAGCCTTGTGTCCACGCGTGTGGGCTGGCATGGCAGTGTCAAGACTCGGACTGTTAACGGAGCCTTGTGTCCACGCGTGTGGGCTGGCATGGCAGTGTCAAGACTCGGACTGTTAACGGAGCCTTGTGTCCACGCGTGCGGGCTGGCATGGCAGTGTCAAGACTCGGACTGTTAACGGAGCCTTGTGTCCACGCGTGCGGGCTGGCATGGCAGTGTCAAGACTCGGACTGTTAACGGAGCCTTGTGTCCACGCGTGTGGGCTGGCATGGCAGTGTCAAGACTCGGACTGTTAACGGAGCCTTGTGTCCACGCGTGCGGGCTGGCATGGCAGTGTCAAGACTCGGACTGTTAACGGAGCCTTGTGTCCACGCGTGCGCAGGCTGGCATGGCAGTGTCAAGACTCGGACTGTTAACGGAGCCTTGTGTCCACGCGTGCGCAGGCTGGCATGGCAGTGTCAAGACTCGGACTGTTAACGGAGCCTTGTGTCCACGCGTGCGCGGGCTGGCATGGCAGTGTCAAGACTCGGACTGTTAACGGAGCCTTGTGTCCACGCGTGCGCGGGCTGGCATGGCAGTGTCAAGACTCGGACTGTTAACGGAGCCTTGTGTCCACGCGTGCGCGGGCTGGCATGGCAGTGTCAAGACTCGGACTGTTAACGGAGCCTTGTGTCCACGCGTGCGCGGGCTGGCATGGCAGTGTCAAGACTCGGACTGTTAACGGAGCCTTGTGTCCACGCGTGCGCAGGCTGGCATGGCAGTGTCAAGACTCGGACTGTTAACGGAGCCTTGTGTCCACGCGTGCGCGGGCTGGCATGGCAGTGTCAAGACTCGGACTGTTAACGGAGCCTTGTGTCCACGCGTGCGCAGGCTGGCATGGCAGTGTCAAGACTCGGACTGTTAACGGAGCCTTGTGTCCACGCGTGCGCGGGCTGGCATGGCAGTGTCAAGACTCGGACTGTTAACGGAGCCTTGTGTCCACGCGTGTGGGCTGGCATGGCAGTGTCAAGACTCGGACTGTTAACGGAGCCTTGTGTCCACGCGTGCGGGCTGGCATGGCAGTGTCAAGACTCGGACTGTTAACGGAGCCTTGTGTCCACGCGTGTGGGCTGGCATGGCAGTGTCAAGACTCGGACTGTTAACGGAGCCTTGTGTCCACGCGTGCGGGCTGGCATGGCAGTGTCAAGACTCGGACTGTTAACGGAGCCTTGTGTCCACGCGTGCGCGGGCTGGCATGGCAGTGTCAAGACTCGGACTGTTAACGGAGCCTTGTGTCCACGCGTGCGCGGGCTGGCATGGCAGTGTCAAGACTCTAACTGTTAACGGAGCCTTGTGTCCACGCGTGTGGGCTGGCATGGCAGTGTCAAGACTCGGACTGTTAACGGAGCCTTGTGTCCACGCGTGCGGGCTGGCATGGCAGTGTCAAGACTCGGACTGTTAACGGAGCCTTGTGTCCACGCGTGCGCGGGCTGGCATGGCAGTGTCAAGACTCGGACTGTTAACGTAGCCTTGTGTCCACGCGTGTGGGCTGGCATGGCAGTGTCAAGACTCGGACTGTTAACGGAGCCTTGTGTCTAACACTAAACCTGGCATAATTTCTGTCCCGTATTGGCTGAGTTATCACCATGTCACCTTCAGAAACGCACTTCTCTTCAACCCCCCCTCCTTCAGTGCTAGAATCAGGAGGGGTAAAGGGGTGCCCAGCAGGTTTAGGTACAGGTAAAGTGGGTAAGTGGTATAAGCGATGTTTCAAACAATACGGGACTGGAAGACTGTTGCAGATATCGTTCATTGACGTAAGACACACTATACATGACTCTTCCAGTCGGAGGACTCCTTGCCACCACGTCAAGCACGCTCGTTGCGCCTCCCAGGGGTCGTGAAACGTACTGCTGGGCGAGGGGTTAGAAGGGAGTGGAGACGACGGGTAGCGTGGGGCACCGGTTTGCGTGACATGCTCTGTATATATCTGTCGTCTAGGCTGTATGGAAGCAGGCAGTAGGACAACGTACCATTGTCGACATGAACCACCGAGTCGGAGAGAGAGAGAGAGAGAGAGCGAGTCTGGCGCCTCGCGCTGTGACTCACGAGTGGGATGGGTGGAGGTCAAAGGTCAGGGATGTCCCCGGTGGCTGATTGGTGTCCGGGGTCATTGTCGCGGCGCGGAGACACGTCTCGGGGACGAACGGTTGTTCCGGCAGCGACGGTCGGTGGAGTCGACCCACCAACTGTTGGGGATGGACAAGTGATTGATGGAAATGTAGGTTTTGATTTCGGTAATCGAATGTTGGTTTCTGGAATTTCAACACCACACATATGAGAAGGCCTTTTGTTTTAGCTCAAACCATAAACTTCAGTTTAATTTTCAATTATTTCACAAGCTTGTTGCAGAGTAATTGTTCCTCAGGACTGTTAACGGAGCCTTGTGTCCACGCGTGCGCGGGCTGGCATGGCAGTGTCAAGACTCTAACTGTTAACGGAGCCTTGTGTCCACGCGTGTGGGCTGGCATGGCAGTGTCAAGACTCGGACTGTTAACGGAGCCTTGTGTCCACGCGTGCGGGCTGGCATGGCAGTGTCAAGACTCGGACTGTTAACGGAGCCTTGTGTCCACGCGTGCGCGGGCTGGCATGGCAGTGTCAAGACTCGGACTGTTAACGTAGCCTTGTGTCCACGCGTGTGGGCTGGCATGGCAGTGTCAAGACTCGGACTGTTAACGGAGCCTTGTGTCCACGCGTGCGCAGGCTGACATGACAGTGTCAAGACTCGAACTGTTGACGGAGCCTTGTGTCCACGCGTGCGCGGGCTGGCATGGCAGTGTCAAGACTCGGACTGTTAACGGAGCCTTGTGTCCACGCGTGCGGGCTGGCATGGCAGTGTCAAGACTCGGACTGTTAACGGAGCCTTGTGTCCACGCGTGCGCAGGCTGACATGACAGTGTCAAGACTCGGACTGTTAACGTAGCCTTGTGTCCACGCGTGTGGGCTGGCATGGCAGTGTCAAGACTCGGACTGTTAACGGAGCCTTGTGTCCACGCGTGCGCAGGCTGACATGACAGTGTCAAGACTAGGACCAGTGGCTTATTTATAGTTGACGGCTTCTCTCAGATGTATTGGTGATCGGTCGTGGGACGTATCCGTCATCAGCCTGGCTCTGCAAGAAGTTGCACAACTAAAACCCACATAGTTGGCTCTGAAGCGTGAAGTTTGGTTGGTCAGGAGCTCAGAGATCATGGTGCCAGTGAGCTCTTCAATATAGGACTCAAGAATGCGTATTTGCATATACATGCATATTCAATCGCAAATTCATCGGTGAATTTGGGTTTCTGGTTCGAGAATCGAAGAAATTAAATATACAATTCGATGAGAATAATTACTTTCCTCCAAAAGAAATGGTTGACCTGTTTATTATCACTGAACTTGTTATATAGGTCAGCTTTCACAGTTCGTTAAAGGGTTACATATCATTTCATTTCTTCATTTCTTATTGGCAAGATCGCCCTTGTGGTGTCCACTCCCCATTGCGCAATCCTTGCACATCCCCAGTGGCTTATTATTCCCGCCGCAATTGCTGAAGTTTTTTCCGAGCGTAGCTCAATTTCCCTTCTCAACACTGAGAACTAAACGGCGTGACCGTTTTATTTGGAACTTAGTTTTTGTCTTCTGTTCATACCAATACAAATACCACTTGAATTTCATCTCTAGCGGCGGAGCGATTTGTCTTCAACCGCGCCAAATGTATCCTGCATCCAGGGCGAACCGTCTCCGCAGACATCCCCAGCGGTCTACGTGTGCCCTCTCTCTCTCTCTCTCTCTCTCTCTCTCTCTCTCTCTCTCTCTCTCTCCGCCGACCGCTTCCTGCGCTATGCCGCTGGGGCCGCCGTCGTCGCGACGGCTCTATTTATACGTCGCGGCGCTACCGACAAGGTCGTCTCGAGGTCTGCTCAATTAGGCCCCATTCATTCGAACAGCTGATCGGGTCGTCTGGCCCCGTGTCTTGGCCGGCGTACGTGTGAGCACACCCACACCTAGCAGACAGGTCGCACAGAGGCGGGGAATGTCGACGTTAAACAGCGACGCCTTCAAAAGGGCTTGGAAGTTACGGCAGAATAAATATGTCACATGACTAACATGTTTAATGAGAGAGTTTCTGTTGTTACTGCGCCTTGCCAATCGACCGGTGCACTTGGCGGGTGTCGATAACCGACCCCACCAACAGCCTGGTTATTTGGGGGGACGAGCGAGCCGGGTCGTCTCTAATCCATGCCCGACTTGGCGTCAGGTTTCTGGAGCAGTGGCGTTGTTGCCTGTGCCGAGAGGGGGGCATGACTGATACCCGTTTGATTAATATGTTATTGAACAATCTTTTTGGAGTCGTTATCGTACATAGAAGTATATATTTTCATAGCGTGCTGTCACTAACAAATACTGAATTCCCAATTTTGACGCTGCCCTTCCCCCTTCCGGCACGCAGTCAACTAAAAGGCACTGCTTCAGAAACTTGAGTCACCGAGACGCGTGGTCGAGTGGTAACACACTGAACCGTCATTCGGGAGACCGGGGTTCGATTCCCGTCATGGTCGACCATCCTGACAAAGGTTCTTCGTGGTTTCTCTCTGTAGTTCAGGTAATACTGGGATGGTTCCATAACAACAGGCCACGACCGACTCATTCCCATCATCCAAAACACCTAATAAAATGACCTTTCATCTCATCACCTCATCAGCATAGTGCGTCGTTAAACCCAATATAAAAAATGAATAATACAAAGAGAAACTTGAGTCAGGTTCGAGTCTCGTCGTGTACTCCATTATAATTTTGCTCTATATAAACTCGTCCAATTCCACTACTGTATTTTATTGGCCCCCATCATTCGATATGTTTCCTGGGGGGGAGGCAGAAGAGTTTGAGTCATATATTGTACGTAGACGACATACCTCCCCGGATCTCGAACCCACGCCCATCGACTATAGGCCTACATAAATACTGAAGTCTATGAATCTGTCTTCAAAATATGCTTTCACGTTGTTAAGT
>CAXFZR010000553.1:2500-7500 GCA_964007535.1 Brachyptera risi
GCAAAGTGTTTCCTGTTATTTTCCAGGCCGTATTGATGAATTATGAGTTGCACTTGGCATACAGTTTTGATTTCACACCTTTTATATCAGAAAGTTTTTGTAGTTGTTGAAATATTTCAGGCCTTGGCTCCAAGTTTTCATCAGTCATGGTTTTGGGTGGGATTGAAGTTCACTGTATACAATATCATATCAACAACATGTAGGCCTAATATAGAGAACGAAACGAGAAAAAAACTCAAATTCCAAAACTTCTCAAAATGTCATCTCCACTGAGGGTTTTGTTTGTAATATGTTAGACACGGTTATCAATATAACTTTATTGGGCAGCGGTCCGAATAACCTAGGTCCAAAAAAAGCAGCTTGTCTTTGTTTTTTGACCAAGTGAAGTAAACGTTGGAGAAATTCAAAGGAGACCTAATTTGGACGATCTTGTGGCATTTTAATCAGCAGAAAGGAATCTGAACTGTTTATTGATGAATGTGTGCAATGGGAGAGTTCTTAGATACGAATGTCCAATACTGTATACTTTCGCTCCAGCAAATATAGATGATTGGAAGGGTAGTCTTCGAGTAGTTCATGAATAGATACAGCAATTGATTTTTGGATGCTTCTCTCTTGGTTTTGAATGTGTTTCTGATGCTCCTTCCAATCCTGGAATACCATGAAGAAAATAATATTGTGCAAACGGAAGGTATTTGAGTCTAAGATTCTCCTTCATTAAAAGAGGTGCGAGTCTACAAAATGTGTAATCGATCGCTCTCAATGTATCTGTGACAGAATTGAGATGAGTTCTCAGGCTCAAGTGTTCATCAACCACTGGACAGTTTGATATCTGGATAACGAGCATCTATCGCTTTTGAAATATCAAATGAAGCGAGGCACACATAAACTATCAAATCAAAAGAAACAAGGTTCAATCATTTGAATATTTCTGAGGAAAACTCATTGATTCTAGTTTTAATTGAGTTCCTATTGCATCGTTTGAGCAACTCTCCGAGGGAAGACTTCGGAGAGGAGTCAGATAGTTGAACTTCTGGATCCACATTTGTTTGTCTCTAAAGAAGAAACAATTGATTGCGGGTTTTATTGGCCACTCTCTGAAAGTTGGAACGTCTTGTCCTATCTTTTAATCAGATCTCTGACCCGACACGGCGCATGCGTGGACGTGAGTGGTTTCACCAAGCGGTGGCAGACCCAGCTCTCTGAGATGAACATGAACATTCGAGACTTCTCAGGTACCCACAAGTGAAGGGTCCAGGTCTCAATGAAGCAAACTGTTATTACACAGCTGTTATCATTGAGGGTGAGACTTGACATGCGAGATGACGTCATCTGATGCTAACAACATCAGCTGTCGAGTAACACAGGTGGGAAGATCAGTAGCATGGATCTATTTCAGATACTTCTGTCACTTCCACTGTGTCTTTCAAATACATGTTCAGAAAGTTATCAGTATTTTTCATTCCGATGACTCTTTATGGATGTGTTTTTGTATCTTTTCCATGCACTTTGAACGTAAGATACATTCGTTTTCGCAGAACAGAAGTCATTCAGTCGAATAATGAAATAATTTCATCTGATCTCTGCAGCGTGGGATACCAGATAAACGAGTCGAGTTGACGAGATATCGACTGCATGAAGTTGACGAGATATGGACTGCATGAAGTTGACGAGATATCGACTGATGAAGTTGACGAGATATCGACTCCATGAAGTTGACGAGATATCGACTGCATGAAGTTAACGAGATATCGACTGCATGAAGTTGACGAGATATGGACTGCATGAAGTTGACGAGATATCGACTGCATGAAGTTGACGAGATATCGACTGCATGAAGTTGACGAGATATCGACTGCATGAAGTTGACGAGATATCGACTGCATGAAGTTGACGAGATATCGACTGCATGAAGTTGACGAGATATCGACTGATGAAGTTGACGAGATATCGACTCCATGAAGTTGACGAGATATCGACTGCATGAAGTTAACGAGATATCGACTGCATGAAGTTGACGAGATATGGACTGCATGAAGTTGACGAGATATCGACTGCATGAAGTTGACGAGATATCGACTGCATGAAGTTGACGAGATATGGACTGCATGAAGTTGACGAGATATCGACTGATGAAGTTGACGAGATATCGACTCCATGGAGTTGACGAGATATCGACTGCATGAAGTTAACGAGATATCGACTGCATGAAGTTGACGAGATATGGACTGCATGAAGTTGACGAGATATCGACTGCATGAAGAAGACGAGATATCGACTGCATGAAGTTGACGAGATATGGACTGCATAGAGTTGACGAGATATCGACTGCATGAAGTTGACGAGATATCGACTGCATGAAGTTAACGAGATATCGACTGCATGAAGTCGACGAGATATGGACTGCATGAAGTTGACGAGATATCGACTGCATGAAGTTGACGAGATATCGACTGCATGAAGTTGACGAGATATGGACTGCATGAAGTTGACGAGATATCGACTGATGAAGTTGACGAGATATGGACTGCATGAAGTTGACGAGATATCGACTGATGAAGTCGACGAGATATGGACTGCATGAAGTTGACGAGATATCGACTGCATGAAGTTAACGAGATATCGACTGCATGAAGTCGACGAGATATGGACTGCATGAAGTTGACAAGATATCGACTGCATGAAGTTGACGAGATATCGACTGCATGAAGTTAACGAGATATCGACTGCATGAAGTCGACGAGATATGGACTGCATGAAGTTGACGAGATATCGACTGCATGAAGTTGACGAGATATCGACTGATGAAGTTGACGAGATATGGACTGCATGAAGTTGACGAGATATCGACTGCATGAAGTTGACGAGATATCGACTACATGAAGTTGACGAGATATCGACTGCATGAAGTAGACGAGATATCGACTGCATGAAGTTGACGAGATATGGACTGCATGAAGTTGACGAGATATCGACTGCATGAAGTTGACGAGATATCGACTGCATGAAGTCGACGAGATATGGACTGCATGAAGTTGACGAGATATCGACTGCATGAAGTCGACGAGATATGGACTGCGTGAAGTTGACGAGATATGGACTGCATGAGGTTGACGAGATATCGACTACATGAAGTTGACGAGATATCGACTGCATGAAGTTGACGAGATATCGACTGCATGAAGTAGACGAGATATCGACTGCATGGAGTTGACGAGATATCGACTGCGTGAAGTTGACGAGATATCGACTGCGTGAAGTTGACGAGATATCGACTGCATGAAGTTGACGAGATATGGACTGCATGAAGTCGACGAGATATGGACTGCATGAAGTTGACGAGATATCGACTGCATGAAGTTGACGAGATATCGACAACAAGAAGTTGACGAGATATCGACTGCATGAAGTTGACGAGATATCGACTGCATGAAGTTGACGAGATATCGACTGATGAAGTTGACGAGATATCGACTGATGAAGTCGACGAGATATGGACTGCATGAAGTTGACGAGATATCGACTGCATGAAGATGACGAGATATCGACTGCATGAAGTTGACGAGATATCGACTGCATGAAGTAGACGAGATATTGACTGCATGAAGTTGACGAGATATCGACTGCATGAAGATGACGAGATATCGACTGCATGAAGTTGACGAGATATCGACTGCATGAAGTTGACGAGATATCGACTGATGAAGTCGACGAGATATGGACTGCATGAAGTTGACGAGATATCGACTGCATGAAGTTGACGAGATATCGACTGCATGAAGTTGACGAGATATCGACTGCATAAAGTTGACGAGATATCGACTGCATGAAGTTGACGAGATATCGACTGCATGAAGTAGACGAGATATCGACTGCATGAAGTTGACGAGATATCGACTGATGAAGTCGACGAGATATGGACTGCATGAAGTTGACGAGATATCGACTGCATGAAGTTGACGAGATATCGACTGCATGAAGTTGACGAGATATCGACTGCATGAAGTTGACGAGATATCGACTGCATGAAGTTGACGAGATATCGACTGATGAAGTCGACGAGATATGGACTGCATGAAGTTGACGAGATATCGACTGCATGAAGTTGACGAGATATCAACTGCATGAAGTTGACGAGATATCGACTGCATGAAGTTGACGAGATATCGACTGCATGAAGTTGACGAGATATCGACTGCATGAAGTTGACGAGATATCGACGGCATGGAGTTGACGAGATATCGACAGCATGGAGTTGACGAGATATGGACTGCATGAGGTTGACGAGATATCGACTACATGAAGTTGACGAGATATCGACTGCATGAAGTTGACGAGATATCGACTACATGAAGTTGACGAGATATGGACTGCATAGAGTTGACGAGATATCGACTGCATGAAGTTGACGAGATATGGACTGCATGAAGTTGACGAGATATCGACTGCATGAAGTTGACGAGATATCGACTGCATGAAGTTGACGAGATATGGACTGCATGAAGTTGACGAGATATCGACTGATGAAGTTGACGAGATATGGACTGCATGAAGTTGACGAGATATCGACTACATGAAGTTGACGAGATATGGACTGCATGAAGTTGACGAGATATGGACTGCATGAAGTTGACGAGATATCGACTGCATGAAGTTGACGAGATATCGACTGCATGAAGTTGACGAGATATGGACTGCATGAAGTTGACGAGATATGGACTGCATGAAGTTGACGAGATATCGACTGCATGAAGTTGACGAGATATGGACTGCATGAAGTTGACGAGATATCGACTGATGAAGTTGACGAGATATGGACTGCATGAAGTTGACGAGATATCGACTACATGAAGTTGACGAGATATCGACTGCATGAAGTTGACGAGATATGGACTGCATGAAGTTGACGAGATATCGACTGCATGAAGTTGACGAGATATCGACTGCATGAAGTTGACGAGATATGGACTGCATGAAGTTGACGAGATATCGACTGATGA
>CAXFZR010000553.1:12500-25627 GCA_964007535.1 Brachyptera risi
GCGCCATCTCACCACTGTTAGCAAGCGCCATCTCACCACTGTTGGCAAGCGCCATCTCACCACTGTTGGCAAGCGCCATCTCACCACTGTTAGCAATCGTCATCTCACCACTGTTAGCAAGCGCCATCTCACCACTGTTGGCAAGCGCCATCTCACCACTGTCAGCAAGCGCCATCTCACCACTGTTAGCAAGCGCCATCTCACCACTGTTAGCAAGCGCCATCTCACCACTGTTAGCAAGCGTCATCTCACCACTGTTAGCAAGCGCCATCTCACCACTGTTAGCAAGCGTCATCTCACCACTGTTAGCAAGCGTCATCTCACCACTGTTAGCAAGCGTCATCTCACCACTGTTAGCAAGCGTCATCTCACCACTGTTAGCAAGCGCCATCTCACCACTGTTAGCAAGCGTCATCTCACCACTGTTAGCAAGGTCCATCTCACCACTGTTAGCAAGCGTCATCTCACCACTGTTAGCAAGCGCCATCTCACCACTGTTAGCAAGCGTCATCTCACCACTGTTAGCAAGCGCCATCTCACCACTGTTAGCAAGCGTCATCTCACCACTGTTAGCAAGCGTCATCTCACCACTGTTAGCAAGCGTCATCTCACCACTGTTAGCAAGCGTCATCTCACCACTGTTAGCAAGCGCCATCTCACCACTGTTAGCAAGCGTCATCTCACCACTGTTAGCAAGGTCCATCTCACCACTGTTAGCAAGCGTCATCTCACCACTGTTAGCAAGCGCCATCTCACCACTGTTAGCAAGCGCCATCTCACCACTGTTAGCAAGGTCCATCTCACCACTGTTAGCAAGCGTCATCTCACCACTGTTAGCAAGCGCCATCTCACCACTGTTAGCAAGCGTCATCTCACCACTGTTAGCAAGCGTCATCTCACCACTGTTAGCAAGCGCCATCTCACCACTGTTAGCAAGCGCCATCTCACCACTGTTAGCAAGCGCCATCTCACCACTGTTAGCAAGCGCCATCTCACCACTGTTAGCAAGCGTCATCTCACCACTGTTAGCAAGCGCCATCTCACCACTGTTAGCAAGCGTCATCTCACCACTGTTAGCAAGCGTCATCTCACCACTGTTAGCAAGCGTCATCTCACCACTGTTAGCAAGCGCCATCTCACCACTGTTAGCAAGCGCCATCTCACCACTGTTAGCAAGCGTCATCTCACCACTGTTAGCAAGGTCCATCTCACCACTGTTAGCAATCGTCATCTCACCACTGTTAGCAAGCGCCATCTCACCACTGTTAGCAAGCGCCATCTCACCACTGTTAGCAAGCGTCATCTCACCACTGTTAGCAAGCGTCATCTCACCACTGTTAGCAAGCGTCATCTCACCACTGTTAGCAAGCGCCATCTCACCACTGTTAGCAAGCGCCATCTCACCACTGTTAGCAAGCGTCATCTCACCACTGTTAGCAAGCGCCATCTCACCACTGTTAGCAAGCGCCATCTCACCACTGTTAGCAAGGTCCATCTCACCACTGTTAGCAAGCGTCATCTCACCACTGTTGGCAAGGTCCATCTCACCACTGTTGGCAAGGCCCATCTCACCACTGTTAGCAAGCGTCATCTCACCATTGTTAGCAAGCGCCATCTCACCACTGTTAGCAAGCGCCATCTCACCATTGTTAGCAAGCGTCATCTCACCACTGTTAGCCAGCGCCATCTCACCACTGTTAGCAATCGTCATCTCACCACTGTTAGCAAGCGCCATCTCACCACTGTTAGCAAGCGCCATCTCACCACTGTTAGCAAGGTCCATCTCACCACTGTTAGCAAGCGTCATCTCACCACTGTTGGCAAGGTCCATCTCACCACTGTTGGCAAGGTCCATCTCACCACTGTTAGCCAGCGCCATCTCACCACTGTTAGCAAGGTCCATCTCACCACTGTTAGCAAGGTCCATCTCACCACTGTTAGCAAGCGCCATCTCACCACTGTTAGCAAGCGCCATCTCACCACTGTTAGCAAGCACCATCTCACCACTGTTAGCAAGCGCCATCTCACCACTGTTAGCAAGGTCCATCTCACCACTGTTAGCAAGCGCCATCTCACCACTGTTAGCGAGCGCCATCTCACCACTGTTAGCCAGCGCCATCTCACCACTGTTAGCGAGCGCCATCTCACCACTGTTAGCCAGCGCCATCTCACCACTGTTGGCAAGCGTCATCTCACCACTGTTAGCAAGCGCCATCTCACCACTGTTAGCGAGCGCCATCTCACCACTGTTAGCCAGCGCCATCTCACCACTGTTAGCAAGCGCCATCTCACCACTGTTGGCAAGCGCCATCTCACCACTGTTAGCGAGCGCCATCTCACCACTGTTAGCCAGCGCCATCTCACCACTGTTGGCAAGCGTCATCTCACCACTGTTAGCAAGCGCCATCTCACCACTGTTAGCGAGCGCCATCTCACCACTGTTAGCCAGCGCCATCTCACCACTGTTGGCGAGCGTCATCTCACCACTGTTAGCAAGCGCCATCTCACCACTGTTGGCAAGCGTCATCTCACCACTGTTGGCAAGCGTCATCTCACCACTGTTAGCAAGCGCCATCTCACCACTGTTAGCGAGCGCCATCTCACCACTGTTAGCCAGCGCCATCTCACCACTGTTGGCGAGCGTCATCTCACCACTGTTAGCAAGCGCCATCTCACCACTGTTGGCAAGCGTCATCTCACCACTGTTGGCAAGCGTCATCTCACCACTGTTAGCAAGCGCCATCTCACCACTGTTAGCGAGCGCCATCTCACCACTGTTAGCAAGCGCCATCTCACCACTGTTGGCAAGCGTCATCCTACCACTGTTAGCAAAGGTCCATCTCACCACTGTTAGCAAGCGCCATCTCACCACTGTTAGCGAGCGCCATCTCACCACTGTTAGCGAGCGCCATATCACCACTGTTAGCAAGCGCCATCTCACCACTGTTGGCAAGCGTCATCTCACCACTGTTAGCAAGCGCCATCTCACCATTGTTAGCAAGCGTCATCTCACCACTGTTAGCAAGCGTCATCTCACCACTGTTAGCAAGGTCCATCTCACCACTGTTAGCAAGGTCCATCTCACCACTGTTAGCAAGCGTCATCTCACCACTGTTAGCAAGCGTCATCTCACCACTGTTGGCAAGCGTCATCTCACCACTGTTAGCAAGCGCCATCTCACCACTGTTAGCAAGCGCCATCTCACCACTGTTAGCAAGCGCCATCTCACCACTGTTGGCAAGCGTCATCTCACCACTGTTAGCAAGCGCCATCTCACCATTGTTAGCAAGCGTCATCTCACCACTGTTAGCAAGCGCCATCCCACCACTGTTGGCAAGCGTCATCTCACCACTGTTAGCGAGCGCCATCTCACCACTGTTAGCAAGCGCCATCTCACCACTGTTGGCAAGCGTCATCTCACCACTGTTAGCAAGCGCCATCTCACCATTGTTAGCAAGCGTCATCTCACCACTGTTAGCAAGCGCCATCTCACCACTGTTGGCAAGCGTCATCTCACCACTGTTAGCAAGCGCCATCTCACCACTGTTAGCAAGGTCCATCTCACCACTGTTAGCAAGCGTCATCTCACCACTGTTAGCAAGCGCCATCTCACCACTGTTGGCAAGCGTCATCTCACCACTGTTAGCAAGCGCCATCTCACCATTGTTAGCAAGCGTTATCTCACCACTCTTAGCCATCAACCTTCGAGCATTGACAATCATTCTGAGCAGAATGAAGTAAGATTGATCTCCAAGAAATATTGTAGGCGCATAAGTTTCTGGGAGGACATATTATCGACGCCAATTCACTCCACATGGATCGGTCTGATGGAATATCCTGAATGAGCCTGATGGTCACGTGATGGAATATCCTGAATGAGCCTCATGGTCACGTGATGGAATATCCTGAATGAGCCTCATTGTCACGTGATGGAATATCCTGAATGAGCCTCATTGTCACGTGATGGAATATCCTGAATGAGCCTGATTGTCACGTGATGGAATATCCTGAATGAGCCTCATGGTCACGTGATGGAATATCCTGAATGAGCCTCATTGTCACGTGATGGAATGACCAGGAGATTAAACAACATGTGAGGTGTGGAAAGTAGGCCAGGAGTGATTAGGCTCACTGGTTTCGAAATCCAGGTGTGTATACTGATATCCCGCCCAGCTGACGACATGTCGTGCTGAGGAGCCACACGTTGTTCCATCAAGTTCCCCACTCACGTAACTGGATGAGCGAAGTGGAGACTCAATTCCACCATATCCCACTAATAGGGCTGGTTTTGTTTTCTCCCTCCACAGGTCAAACCAGCGAGCAGAATCGATTGAAACTTGGCATACACAAGTATCATCATCTCACACGACACTGTGTAGTTTTGAGGCACAATCGGTTCAACCACTTCTGAGAAGACTTATTCCAAAGTTTCCAAAAATCTCGGGAGAATAACAAGATTTTATTCGTGAAGAATATTTCTTTCGAGAGAATTCGAATTCTGAGAGAATTTTGAAATGATGATTAATTGAACACATTATTTCAAACTTTCAGTCAATCAGATCAGCCGTTCTGATTTGGAAAAATATAATCTAATTCATTTAAATCACTTAAAGCTATTAAGAATTAGGATACCAATTGAAACGTAGCAACAGGTGTCAAAATTCGATCAGAAACGATCAGAACAAAGTCTTCTTCATCATCATAGAAATCGATTGGGAAATGACAGGGCAGTGATGCCATGGTTCGAATTTCAGTCTCTCTCTCTCTCTCCCCGTAAATATATATATATATATATATATATATATATATATATTTATATATTTATATGAATATATATATATATATATATATATATATATATATATATATATATATATATATATATATATATATATATATATATATATATATATATTTATATATTTATATGAATATATATATATATATATATATATATATATATATGTTACCGCCGATCTTAGAGATGGCGATGAGAGACCAGTGGACTGTATTCGGATGCCGACTTGGCATTAATAATCAGGCGAGCATAATCCAAACTCGGATTATGCCTCACCCCAAAACGATACGTATTTGGTCTACGTCGACTTGACGTTGTTATTGACCAAATCAAAGAATAAATAGAAAGCGAAACAAAATAGATCAAACCTGAGTGGTGTCCCCGCACACCATTCGAATAAACAAGAAACAAAAGCTTGAGAGAAAACAAAACGCCCAACTTCGTAAATGATAAAGACCAAAACAAATGTGAAGAATTAGAAACAAGAAAGTATGGAAAGAGGTCCTATTAACGACTCAAGAAGAACGAAAAATAGAAAAGAAACAACTGCGTACATGCGAAATAATGTACAGTACGTCCGAACTCTAACAAAGTAGAGAAGGACGGGAGATGCTCACACAACAAGAGCTGGTCGAGAATATGACCGAATTCACCCACTTGACGAGCGACTACAAAGTACGTCCGACCTCAAGGGTATGTAGAAGATAACTGAATGGATACTCGACGAGAGCCGTTTCGAGACGTCCGGTCTCAATCGAGTATGGGATAGAACTGAGCTGCGAGGCCTAGCTTAGTCAGGCAACGCGAGAATGGCGAGCTGTGATTGGACGCACACATGGCGTGACAACCCACCAGCCAACCAGCAATGAGAAAGGAAGGTTAACTGCTTGCAAGTATAAACAACATTCCATGACGCAAACGAATGATTTCATGTTCAAATGACAAACTAGGGAAAACGAGCTAGCTGGTCTCAAAAGACCCGCGTTAACATACCGCCCACCAAAATGAACATTTTAAAGCTGAGGTAAACGATACGGAAAATTAGGAACATGAAATTAGAACAGCAAACTGTTCGTAAGAAGCCTTGTAACTTCATAGGCAACGTGAGCATGAGATTTTCACCGAGTAATTGGATTGCTTCCCAATTGGATCGGAGAACAGCAAAGAAATCGCACATGATCCGAGCGATTCATTGAGGAGAAAACGCAACCATTTTATTCAATGGTCGCTGACTTTTCAAAAAAAAATGAAAAAAGAGAGAACAACAAGAAAGTTAACATGAAGAAATGATCAAAGCACCAATGCGTGCTTTGAACAGAAAGAATACACGAAGTAATATCAACTCGACTATTCGGAAGTCGGGAGTGACACCAGTTTATTCACCGTGCGCTTATAAGTACCGGTTGAAGTGCGAACAGAGACGACCCGAACGGTGCCGTCTAGCCCGGGGTGAGTCTCGACCACTCTGCCGATTGGCCAGGCCAAAGGATTGCTTGTGGCATCGTGGAAAAATACCACATCCCCGACAGCCAGGTTGGGACAGCCCCGAACCCATTTACGGCGTTGCATCTGCGTATTCAAGTACTCCGACGACCAACGCGTCCAAAAGGCCTGGTGCAGTTGGCGCAATCGTACCCAACGATCAGGATGCGAGTGGTTTCCTGGCACCGTTTGTTCAGGTGGAGCTAACAAAGCGGTGCCGATTAGAAAGTGTCCGGGAGTTAGAAAGTCGTAGCTTTCGGCAGGGTCAGATGAGAGGGCGCAGAGAGGTCGACTGTTGAGGACGGCCTCAATGCGGGAGAATAGGGTGGCGTACTCCTCAAAGGTGTGAGGTGTGTCCCCTATTAGACGGTAGAGCAGGGATTTCGCCGATTTTACACCGGCCTCCCAGAGTCCTCCAAAGTTGGGAGCTTGCGGAGGGTTGAAGTGCCAAGCTATTTCACGTTTAGAAAGATGGTCAAAGACGGAGGTTTCAGCTTGATATAGAAAATCATAAACCTCGCGCAGATGTCGCGCAGCACCCACATAGTTTCTCCCACAATCGGAGTAAATGTGCGACGGGAGTCCTCGTCTGGAGAGAAACCGATCTAGGCAAGCCAAAAAGGCGTCCGTGGATAGCTCGGACACCGTTTCTAGGTGCGCCGTTTTTGTGGACATGCAAACGAAAATGCACAGATAACCCTTGGTGATGGGTGCCTTACGACGATTACTGGATTTGACCTGGAAAGGGCCAGCAAAATCAGTTCCAACATGGCAGAAAGCGCGAGAAGCTTGAACACGTGAAGGAGGCAAATCTGCCATTGGAGGCTGCATAGGCTTTGCGCGAAACTTGTGGCAAGTAATGCACTGGTGTATACGCTGTCGCAACAAACCGCGCAGAGAAACGATCCAGTAACGCTGCTGTATCAGCGCCTGTACCGTTCTCGGGCCGGAATGTAGCGATGTTCGGTGGAAGGCATCGCAAATGAGAGATGCGAGGTGAGCTTCTTTGGGGAGTAGGATTGGGTACCGAGCCTCTTCAGGAAGAGAAGAGTGACGCAATCTTCCGCCCACCTTGAGTAAGCCCGAGGGTTCGAGAAAAGGTTTCAGCGAAGCGATCCGGGATGAAACCTGTCCCTGTTTGGCAAGTTGGCTGATCTCGGTTGCATAAAAGTGGTTTTGAGTGACTCTTATGATCAGTTCAAGAGCGTCTTGCAACTCCACAGGTTTTAAAGAACCCGTAGGAGGGAGAATCTTGGATCGTTTCGCCAATAAGAGACGGGCAAATCGAACTACATACCCAAAGACCCGTTGTGCTTTGAGAAGTGTGGAAAACTTTCGAAAATTCACCAGGAGAGGATCTACTTTGACCGTTGTGGCCAAAGTGACCATGGAAGGCTTAATGTCTGGCAATTCAGACAATAAATCAGTGGAAGGCACAGAGATAGGCCACAGAGCATGGGGACTCCTGAGAAAAGAAGGACCCGAGAGGTACAACGGGTATTCCATGAGCTGAGAAGGCAGTATTCCACGAGAAGCGCAGTCAGCGGGATTTTCTTCGGAATCCACGTGTGCCCAATTGGTAGGAGTGGAGTTGTCGAGTATCTCCACTACTCGGTTGGCGACGAATGTCTTCAGTCGATGTGGAGGGGTGGCAAGCCACGCGAGCACAATAGTCGAATCAGTGTAGAGGGTTACTGACTCCACGACAAGAGTGCTGAGTGAGGGAAGAGTATCTTTCAGCACACGCGTTAGAAGCAATGCAGCAGAGAGTTCAAGCTTAGGGATGGTCAAGGGTTTGACCGGGGAAACTTTACTCCTTGCTCGCAACAAACTAATATGCGAAGTTGCATGATTCGTTGTGTGAAGGTAAAGTATCGCAGCGTAGGCCTTCTCGGAGGCATCACAAAAGCCTACAAGTCGATGTATGCCTTGTGAAGCAGGAAATGCGCGTGGAACTCGGAAGTTCGAGAGAAGACAGATCTCGGCTACCGCGTCCAACCACCTTTGAGCAAGAAGCGGTGGTAAAACGTCGTCCCACTGCACCCGCGATAACCAAAGTTGCTGAAGAAAAATCTTCATCCAGCATATGAGCGGGGTGCGGAATCCCAAAGGATCAAAAATGCGCGCAATGTACGACAAGACCGTGCGCTTCGTTACCACGCCTTCGAATGGTAAGGTGTGGAATGAGAAATCATCCGATCGGGGATCCCAGAACAGACCAAGGATCTTGATGCCCTGATCGTCATCCGAAAACACGACTGGAGTCTCTAGATGATCCTCCGGAAGTGCACTCAATGCTTCTGGGAGGTTACTGGCCCACTTTCGGAGTTCGAAACCTCCACTAGCTAGAATAGCCTGTAATTCCGATTGAAGAATGCGAGCTTGAGCGACGTCTGCTGCGCCAGACACGATGTCATCCACGTAGATGTGAGATATCAAAGCACGCGAAGCATTGGGGAAAGGAGCCCCTTCGTCGTGCACGAGCTGCTTCAGCACTCGTTGAGCAAGAAAAGCTGACGGTACGAGCCCATACGTGACCGTGTTGAGCTCATATTCTTTTACTGGAGAGTCTGCATTGGGTCGCCAAAATATGTGATGATATTTGCGGTCAGATGGTTGGACCAGAATCTGACGATACATCTGACGAATGTCAGCACAAATTGCGATGGGATGAGAACGAAATCGGGTTAAAACGCCCGGGAGTTCGCTCTGAAGCTTGGGACCACTGAGTAACAGCTGATTCAAAGAGGCGCCTCTCTCATCTGGAGATGAGGCGTTAAATACCACTCTCAGCTTCGTGCTGGAGCTGGTAATCTTGTGCACACAATGATGCGGAATCACGTAGTTCGAAGAGGTGCTTGCAAGTTGCATGTGGTTCGATTGAATATAGTCTTGCATGAATGCTTGATACGCAGCATCATGCTGAGGATTGCGTTTCAGTCGCCGCTCCAGACTCAAATAATTCTGGAGGGCGGCCTCACGATTATATCCGAGAGGAGAGGATGTGTTCTTGAAAGGGAGTGCTACCGAATAGCGTCCGGAAGGGTTCCGTGAGTGCGTAGAAAGAAAATGCTCCTCACAAAGTTCATCGTCCGGATCAACTTGAAGAGGACGTGAAACTTCTTCCGATTCCCAAAACAATCGAAGAGTACGATCCAATGGAGAACAAGTGCAAGCAAGCAGAGAGAGCGGAGGCTGGAACTCGGCATCCAAGCACCGAATAGGACCCAAAACCACCCAGCCGAAGACCGTGTTTATGGCAGATGGACTGCCACTCATCACAATATCACCTGACTTTTCAAGAATATCAGGGTATAAATCGGCGCCGATCAAAAAGTCGATCTGATCGGGCACATGAAAGCGGTCGTCGGCAAGAGAGAGACAGCGATAACGTTCAAACACCTCAAGCGGAACGGTGGTGGTTGGAAGTTGACTCGCTATCGCAGGCATAACGTAGGCTTGTACGCTGAGAGAGGTTGCAGGGGTGAACCGGGAAGCGATGCTGCATTGAACAGTCCCGATTACCCGAGCACTAACGTGACCAATACCAGAGAGTTCGGAATGACAAGGATTGATTTTCAATCCTAGCTTCTGAAGGAACGAGTGAGTGAGAACAGAGATTTGTGAACCACAGTCGATAACCGCACGGATAGGTTGCAGTTGACCGTGAGAGTCGCGGATCAAGGCGCGAACAGTGCCCAACAGAGCTGTGGGTAGCACTGGCTTGCTTGTCTTGACTTGACAAGCGAGAGTTTGAGGATGAGGCGAGGTGGTCTCCGGAGGAGAAGAGACTTCGTTTGCTATTGTGTCACGAGTCAAGGGGTTGATTCGTGCAGTGTGTAACAGCGAATGATGTTTGTTACTTTAGCAAGTAACGCAAACACTCTTAGAGGTGCATTGCGGTCTGAGGTGAGCGCCCATGCAGTTGAAGCAGCGTTGTAGGCGACGTAACGTGTTGTATTTGTCGTCAACGGACTGTTGCCGAAATACGGAACACGAGTATAGAGTATGCTCCCCTTTGCAGACTGGACACGAAGATTGTTTCGTGGTCGAGCTTGCTGATTTGCTCTGCTCGCGAGATTTAAAGCTGACGGGCGGAGGATTCGCAACTAACAACGAATTGATTCGCTTTGTGGAAGGAGGAATAGCTTTTGAAGAGCTAGCTGCTTGTTTGTCGAGACCACACAATTCCATCGTCCTGGACTGCTCTTCAATGAATTTGATCAACGACGCGTAGCTAGGAGTGCTGTGCGAAGAATGTTTCTGTTCGAAAGCCTTGCGCGTTGATGTGTCGAGATTTGTCAGTGCTAACGTGAAAAGCAGAAAATCTGACAAATCTTCGATATTCAGAGCTTTCAACGCTTCAATCGAAGTTTTGTGAACTTTCAGAAATGATTGCAGCCCAGAATGTGAATTGGTTTTGAGAGGCGTAAATTCTAAAACCTGTTGAACATACGTGGTGGCTAACAACCGAGGGTTATGATACCGACTGACAAGAGCATCCAATGCCACAGAATAATTGGCTTCCGTAATCGGAAACCCGGAGACGACAGACAAGGCGTTGTCTTTGAGGGTGGTCCTCAAATAGTGGAATTTCTGAACTTGATTCAGGTCGTTGTTCTCGTCGACGAGAGATTTAAATAGCGAATAGTACTCCGTCCATCGAGTAATATCACCAGAGAATGCCGGCAACGCGATTGTCGGCAATGAGATGGCTCGAAAACCATTTTGATTTGGCGGCGAAGGCGGAGTAGGCGTCGTCGCGGCAACGGCGGCGAGGTACAGCCCACGAGTCGCGTACAACATTTCCTCGAAGCTGGCTTCAACAGCGTCGACCGGTAAGGCATCGTCGCCTTCGTCAAGCTGAGCGTTCAAAGATATTATTTCTCTCTGAACTTCCTCAAAGTTGGCTTCCAAAACGTCAAGTTTGTCGTAGCGAGGTTTTTACAACGGAGCTTTGGCACTATCAAGCGTTTTGAAAGCATCGTAGGAGCGTTGTAATGAAGCGAATATCCGCTCTCGCTTTGCCGTGAGCACTGCTTGTTGTTTCGAGATTTTAGACGCCATTGTAGCGAATGAATAACCACAGATTGCAAAAACACGAAACAAGAACAAGGACCAAAAACTAATGATATGAAATATCACGGAGAAATACGGCCGAAATGCACAGAAAAAGAACAATGCAAAATTCAAGAATTGAATGTCTATAAAACAAGTTGAATCAATTGTTGATAATAACTCGCAAACAAACAGAATAAATTATTGCACCGTGGAAACCCAATTATGTGGAAGCCGATTCAGTGCGGAGGACAAAGAAGTCACCCATGCGATGCCTGATCGCGGGTGCTGACACAAATGACTGTGGAATCCGGAGGTGGACTCCGCGTGGTGCAAAGGAAGGAATCCACAAATGGATTCCAACAAGTAAAAGCAATTGAAATCCGGAGATGGACTCCGCGTGGTGAAAAGAGTGGAATTCACAAATGGATTCCAACAAGAGAACGAAATTAGAATCCGGAGATGGATTCCGCCTCACGAATGACGAGAGATTGGAACCAAAATAATCTTTGGCTCACAGGGACCAAAATGTTACCGCCGATCTTAGAGATGGCGATGAGAGACCAGTGGACTGTATTCGGATGCCGACTTGGCATTAATAATCAGGCGAGCATAATCCAAACTCGGATTATGCCTCACCCCAAAACGATACGTATTTGGTCTACGTCGACTTGACGTTGTTATTGACCAAATCAAAGAATAAATAGAAAGCGAAACAAAATAGATCAAACCTGAGTGGTGTCCCCGCACACCATTCGAATAAACAAGAAACAAAAGCTTGAGAGAAAACAAAACGCCCAACTTCGTAAATGATAAAGACCAAAACAAATGTGAAGAATTAGAAACAAGAAAGTATGGAAAGAGGTCCTATTAACGACTCAAGAAGAACGAAAAATAGAAAAGAAACAACTGCGTACATGCGAAATAATGTACAGTACGTCCGAACTCTAACAAAGTAGAGAAGGACGGGAGATGCTCACACAACAAGAGCTGGTCGAGAATATGACCGAATTCACCCACTTGACGAGCGACTACAAAGTACGTCCGACCTCAAGGGTATGTAGAAGATAACTGAATGGATACTCGACGAGAGCCGTTTCGAGACGTCCGGTCTCAATCGAGTATGGGATAGAACTGAGCTGCGAGGCCTAGCTTAGTCAGGCAACGCGAGAATGGCGAGCTGTGATTGGACGCACACATGGCGTGACAACCCACCAGCCAACCAGCAATGAGAAAGGAAGGTTAACTGCTTGCAAGTATAAACAACATTCCATGACGCAAACGAATGATTTCATGTTCAAATGACAAACTAGGGAAAACGAGCTAGCTGGTCTCAAAAGACCGGCGTTAACAATATATATATATATATATATATATATATATATATATATATAGATATATATAGATATATATATATATATATGTATATATATATATATATATATATTTATATATTTATATGAATATATATATATATATATATATATATATATATATATATATATATATATATATATATATATATATAGATAGATAGATAGATAGATAGATAGATAGATATATATATATATGTATATATATATATATATATATATATATATATATATATATATATATATATATATATATATATATATATATATATATATATATATATATATATATATATATATATATATGTATAAATAAATATATTTTTATATAAATATATATGTTTATATATATATATATATATATATATATATATATATATATATATATATATATATATAAATATATATAAATATAT
>CAXFZR010000554.1:2500-17434 GCA_964007535.1 Brachyptera risi
GTTTGCTGCTCGCGAGTTGACAAAATACCAGCCTATTAGCGAGAAGCCATCAGAGACTTTGAATTCCATGCGGTACCGTGGTTTGGAAGGTTTTGTTGCGTCGGTTTCTCCGTTCAACTTCACCGCCATTGGAGGGAACCTGACGTATACTCCTGCACTCATGGTATGTCTTTCACGTATAGTCTTCTAAAATGGAAACGTAACATCATAACATGATAAATTAGGACTTACTAGTGATTTATAGTCATCATTTGTTGTAAAATTTGTAACTTGCTGTCCGTTTGGCTCAGACAGCTGAGGCACTACTTTGTAATTTGAAGCCAGACGACTTGGAGCATACGGGTGCGGGTTTTAGCCCAGCTATAGACTTGGGTTTTCGTAAGTATCCTCTCACCTGTCATCAGTTCATTGTTTTATTGTCATTTGCTCATTTGTACCCACTTATAACCTAGCTGTTGGTGGTGCTATAAGCACCATTAAAACAATTGTAACTTCTACAATCAACAAAATTGTTTGTCTTCCACGTTATGAATAATATAATATATCATTCAGTATTACAATAATAAAATCAAGAAAACTTTGTTCTGGGATTTGTATCTGTATTTTTATTTGTATTGAGTTGAGAGATGGAGGACCATTAGGAATAGTAAGGGAGTGATACAGAAAGAACTAGAAAGACCAACCATAATGATTGAATAACTGAAATGGGAAACCCTGGAAGCATGGAGACTAAGGACTAGACTGTGCAACTTTTTTAAAGCAAGACACAACTGTACCGGATGGGAAGAACTAGGCAGAAGAGTTGGAAAGGGGATCCAAAGAAGTAATAGGGGAGGAGAAAGATTGGAGGTGGAGATAGTTTACTCATATAGGGTAAAACAGGATAAGAGACTGGAATGAACTTGAAGAAGAAGGAAGAACTGCAAAGAAATTATTAGAATGCAAGAAAATGATACAGTAGAACAATAATATCTTGTCACCGTGCATCTAGCACATCTGCAAGAATGTTAACAAATACAATACAATACATTCACCGTAGATCAGTACATACTTCATAGTAACCAAGATGCATTGAGGTCTGCGTTGGTTTGCTGGTTGGAGATGGAGACTTCACAAATTCAAATACACGTTCAATTTCTTGAGTACTTTTCAGAGAAATAATGATCGCTGCTCCATCTAGTGTTGTTTTGTAGAAATGGCTGATAGGCTGGCAAACTTGATGACAACATGGTATTAGCTGAGCCGACGAGAACGTAAAGTTAATTCCTTTTTTCACCACTTATCTACACACGGTCAATAGTTCTTCAAACATGGCCCATTAATTGGTACATATTTTTAACATGGGAGGGACAGGAAGAGAGGACTCCATCTCCAACCGGCAAACTAACGCAACCCTCAATGCATCTTGGTAATAATAACATTGGTTTGGTCAAGTAAGCTAGATCTAAAAATCTAGATCTAAAAAGATCTAAATATAATAAGGTAATTATAAAGTAGAATTGATTTAATTGAATTCATTGAATGCAATTAGATAGGGCTACATTCTGGAATGCAACTTTGTATTGCAGTAGTGTTGTGAAAACGTCCTTTTGAATTAATTGTTGGAAATCAATAAGTTTCCCCAATTTTCAAAAGGGCAAGAACTAACAACTCGTCTTTATGACATTATCATCCCTGAACTATGATACACACGGACAACTCTAGCTGTCCCAAACGTCAAATGGCTTGACCAACTAGCCTGAATTGGTCCTGTGAACATGACAGCAATTTGATCGCTGTTGACTATAGAGTTCCGTTGGTTAGGATAGGGTGAGCTTCAGAAAACGTGAAGTCAATTGGCTGACTAGCAGCAAACAAACAATGAGAATGCAATAAATGTGTGATGTCACGTTTGTGATCTGCTACTAACTTCGATCTTTGACAATACTTTGAATAAATCGAGCTTCGATTACATTTTTACTCCATTCTGATGGGCTGCTTCTCTGATTCCGAGTGAAATTGATACTTGGGCCTACCAAGTTGATGACGATTTCAGTTCGATTGCGATACATGTTGATACACACAAGTCACCAGTCCAAATAGGTTGGGCAACTTAATCAACGATTGTGAAAGCTGGAATCGTCCATGTGTGCCATGCCTTGGAATAAGGGATACCTCCGACTATCTTATACTGGATTGGATCACTAATCGATCCATACCAGCCAGTAATCTATTGAAATCGATCAATTAATAACTTTTATTTATTCAAATGTAGGCCTACATCGATGTTTTGAAGATCCGTTCTAAAGTTGTGTGCCTGCTGTGAAGGGTGACTTGATGGATGGTATTATTAGACACAGCTAAGCATGTAGGCCCTTCTTATGAAGACCTTACACAATTTGCAAATCTTCAACGTCCTATATATTAAGCATGAGTTTTTCATTAATCCGTATCACTTCACATTTTTATAATTGATCGTGGATTTAATGATGCATATAATGATTGATAACTAAGGTATGGGTTACTTCATTAGATTTGTATAATATTGGTAAGGAGTTAGTCAAGGCTTGCTCTTAAGAAGCCATTCCAGTATTCACTTTCACAATGGTAGAAAAACCAAGATGCACCTATGTCAGGATGGTCGACCATGATGAGAATCGAACCCTGGTCTCTTGAATGACAGTTCAATCCGCAAGCAATTGATCTACTCGTCTCAGTTTACTCGTACGCATTACTTCGATATGATTATGGTTGCGATTTTCAAGCGGTCCTGTTATGGTACTTGTGATTATTACCTTCTTACCCAAAGTGTGTAATACATTCTATAGGTACATGCTGAACCATCATTCACGAGACCAGGGTTCGATTCCCGCCATGGTTGACCATCTTGATGGAGGTTTTGTGTGTTTTCCCTCTGTCGTTAAAGGCAAACACTGGGATGACTCTTGAGCAAGAGACTCCAAACATGTTCTTCTCACTATCCTAAACTTCTAATAACATAACCTTTCATTTCATCTTCCAGTCATCTCATTCATCATTCACCGACGCCAATTCATCATGGTCATCAGTAGAGTGCGTCGTGAAAACCCAATCAATATAAATAAATTGATGTAGTTCTATCCATGAAACGTGTTTGAACGTGCTTTTTGTCCGTCAACCTAGAAAGTGCCAGCGAAATGTACATACCGTTTTATTTCTTCTGCAGGGATGTAGTGTTTTGTGGAAGCCTTCCGACACTGCGCTGTTGAGCAATTGGACCATATTTAAGATTGTACGAGAGGCTGGTCTACCACCGGGCGTAGTCAACTTCGTACCAGCTGACGGACCAGTCTTTGGTGATGCAATAAGCTCGTCCAAACACCTTGCCGGAATCAATTTCACGGGATCCGTACCGTAAGAATTCCATATAATGCTTCTATTATTATAGTACTGGTAATGATGAAATCTTTTTTTAGATTTGAGGAATACTTCAAATTGAAGTAGCTTTCTACAAAAGAATAGACAATTCTGACTTCTGGTTTACCCCGCTTATACATTACTTAGACCATGTTTATATTAGACAGAGCATCGCTTGTAGCGAGTGAAGGCGAGCTGCTGGGTGGGGTGTGAGTATGTCATATGAATCGGGTCTGCTAGCCTGACTAAGAATGTCTCATAACACGGTTTTCAAAAAAACCCAGCAAAAACTACAGCAGACGGTAGTAGTATTGCTCTCAAATAAGTCTCTGGATATCTTCTATCAGTAGAGTATATAAAAAATTGGAAATCTGCGAGTTCATAATGAAGAGATTATTTTTTACCAAAAATAGTTCAACAGTTGTCATCAACTTTTGACATCTATATCTTGTATGTAAAGTTTAAATACAACTTCAATACATGATACAGTAAACCCTCGATAATTCGAACTCGGTTAATTAAAATTCCGCGTTAATTCGAACCAGAGAAATGACCCCGGCCGCTGGTATAGGGATATCAATGTTGATTCATCTTGATGATTCGGATGTTTGTTATTTCAAATAACGAACTGATAATTAGTCCAAACTACTGTTTTATCATTGTTTCGTGTTTGTTTAATTCGAATTTCTGCAAAAATTATGAATAAATGTTGTCACAATTGTATATTTTATTGCGTGAAATCCTTTGTCATCCACAAACATTAGCGGTCGTGCGTCCCAGCAAGCTACAGAGATACGTCACAGTCACGTGTGCAGCGCGTGCTAGCGTGATGAGGGGTCTTTTCAGGGTCATAGACATCTGGCTGGTCGAGACACCCGAGCGGTAATGTATTTAGGATAATGGACGACAAAGGATTTCACGTAATAAAATATTAATTGTGACAACTTTTATTCGTAATTTTTGCTAAAATTCTAATTGAACAAACACGAAACAGTAATGAATAAATCAACCGCTAGTGCATGTAGAGAGAATAATTAATTCATTTCATTCTAGGCCCTAATAGATATTTATATTTATTGCCTTGCTTTTTACTTTTTAATCCTAACATTCAGTTTGGTAATTTGACTCTTTCAACACTGTGAACTGTGATTTGTTTCCCAATGAATGACATGATAATATATAGTATTAATAGGACTCTTTGTTGTGTTGTAAAAATTGCTGAGAAAACACTTGACTTGAAGATAACCACATGGCTGTCAAAGTTGGCTTCCTGGGGTAGGGGAAAGTGGGAGGGAACAAACCACGTGCAAGGCGCACATGGTTCAACCAAACTGCACGCCCACACTAGACTACTGTACTATACAAATGAAAAACATTTTTTTTATAATTCAAATTTTTCAATTCGAATTTTGATTTTTGGGGTCCCTTAGAATTCGACTTAACGAGGGTGTACTTTACCATTATTTTGTATTTGGTGTTTGAAGAATTTAGTAGAAAACAGACATTGTCATAGCCCTTGGAAGAAGGGAAGGGCTGCTACTTGATTTTGAATACATATTGAATCAAGGTTCTTAGATGACATTGTTTCTATCACTTCTAAACAAACATTGGTTGTGGTTCATTTCTCATGTTATAAACATGGTGGATGTCGTATTTCAAAGCACAATTTGAACATAATTAAAATTTCAGGAGTACCTACAGCTGTAGGCCTGAATAAAATGAAAATCGAAATTATTAAGATGAAAATTCAAATCAAAATTTGAATCGAAATTGATATGTGGATTTGCTAGAAAAGTGGAAGTGGAATCGATATTTTTATGAATCAGATGTGGAAGTGAAATCAGAACCAAAAAACATTTCACTTCAAGTCACTGATTATGAGTATGTTACCTCGAAATTTTTTAATTGGGTAAAAGGGAAAGAAAGAACAAAAGCTTACTGAGATTTATGAGTAGAGATAAGCCTACTCATCATGGATAGCCCATTGATAGAACACAGAGATGAATTGAAATGTACACACGACCATTTCATTTCATCTCTGTGTTCTATCAACGGGCGCTCCGCTATAAATAGGTCCATCTCTACTCATAAATCTCGTTTAAGAGTTGCTGTTCTTTCTTGCCCTCTTACCCAACTTATATATTCAGCCTCAGGCTATTTTCCTATACTCGCCTTGAAATTCATGCTTATCAATCCACATAAAAATTACCTCGTCACCATAGGTAAAATATTCAAAATATAGATTATAATACGCTGCATCGTTATCTAGCGCCCATAGCTACATGAATTCAAAAACTCTTGTGTTTTTTTCTTTTTCTTATTGTTTTTTTCTACCCTCTGAATTCTGTCATGTGATTTTTTGTTACAATTCTGAATAATTTGTCAGCAAATGACACTGGAAACATCAAAACAACCTCGTTAATCATAAACTTCTGGTTCATCATGAATGTATCCTAGCTCCCACAAGTAAATTTTACTAAAAATATAAATCTTAACAATCACCAAAACTTTTTAGTTTCACATCTTTGTGGTCAATGTACACCAGTGCCAATGATTATACGGTTTCCTTGGTTCAGCAAACCAACGTAATCTTTCACAGATTTTTATATTTTGAAAGAATATTTCCACAAAATTATTGTGTTGTTTCAGGACATTCAATCGCCTGTGGACGCAAGTGGGCCAGAATATCAACAATTACCGTAGCTACCCTCGGTTAATTGGGGAATGTGGCGGTAAGAACTACCATTTTATCCACCCTACAGCTGATGTTGGATCTGTTGTCTTGGGCACCATTAGAAGCTCGTTTGAGTTTTGCGGTCAGAAGTGCTCGGCGTGTTCAAGGATGTACGTTCCCAAGTCGCTGTGGCCGAAAGTAAGTAACGTCTATCTGTGTAATTATAACTGTCTGAAAACTGTCTATGGCAAGATTTGCTTGAGATTATGGCATATTTTTGCTAATTTTTTAAATAACTTGATTCAGTACTGTATTATAAAATAGTTGATTTTTTATAAATGCACCACTTCCTATAAGCCTATAGAAGACCACATTTTGCCATGCTAATTACAGTAAAACTTTGATAGTGCGACGTTGAGGGAGAGAGGCTTATCGTCGTTATATTACGTTCGTCGTACAATAAAATCACAATCGAACTTTACCTGCTTGTTTACAAATCAGAAAAAAATAGTTTGCTTGAGATTGCTGGTTACCAATGTTATGGGCTTATAGCATAGGGTGGACTTTTGATCGCCGATAGGCTGTATTACTAATTTGTAACTGTAAAATCATTGTTCAAAACATTTATCATGTGGACAACTACTCAGCTGCGCTGCAGTCAGTCGTCTTCGGATCTTTGTGCGAGAATACTTTATTTATTTCCATCTCACAGCATATGTGTCTACGCGTATCCTAAAACAGCTTGGTACCTTTGTCTAAGTAAGGGAAATGAGAACGCTGGTGAAAGACATTCAAGACAATCAGACATTCATTGAATAAATCAACAAACCGCTGACCAGCTATCATATTATGTAGCATAAACAGATAACGATAAGATTCGCAACACACATTCTCAAGTGAACAATGGATCCCAAGAAAGCACCCTTGCTTATTTCTAAGACAGCCACAGCTAAATTCATCACACTTGATTGTTCACTATGTAGTTTTCTACATTCATTAATTGTGATCGATTGATTCGATCCACAAACTCGTGAATTGAGCTACATAATTAGACGCATAGAATTAAGAATCACCGTGATGTATTTGAATCTAAAATAAATGTATGCAATGAACGTAAAGTAACAATCCCCAATTGCTTTTATTCTTAATTAACTGCCAATGCAAACAGGGAAGAGTATGGATGGAAAAAAAACGTAACGCTATGTGCATATTGAAATTTCATGTCGGGCTTATAAATATTCTTTTCCAAAATACTTTTCATGGTGAATACATATTCATAAAACTTATTGAAGGTTTATGGAGAAAACAATTGATTAAACTACCATCAAGTGTTTTCAACATGCAATTCCGACCTGTAGCTTTTTTGAAATTGCCCTGACAATCATCGCGAAAAATTCTTCGATAAATGATATCTGTGGAGCTGCGCTTCTCGCATTATTTCATTTCATTTTATTTTGTGTAGGCCTACTGTATTTCCTTTTGTGTACACACGGCACTAAATGAAGTGCACGTGCTTGGCGCTGTGAAACTGTCTAGCTGTGACCAAAAACTATTATCTAACGGTACTGTACATTACACATAAGTTTCCCCCATGGCTGACCATCCTGACAGATGCTTTTCATGGTCTCTCTCTGTCCTTGAGGTGAATAGTACTCAGATGGCTCCTTGACAATAAGCCGTGACTGTTTCCTTCCCACTATAGTAAACCCTTGTTGATCCGAAATCCAAGGGACCCCAAAAAGTTCTATTTGAAAAAATTCGGATTAACCAAAAAACTCCCTTTCCTCGAAAATTATCACATTTCCTGGTTAGAATTGAAGCAATTTCGTATTGCGCGTGAGAGAAAGCTATACCACAAGTGCGAGAGAAACCACTTCTGTATGTATCGTGTGATATTGTGTGTATTTCGTGTGAATATCAATCGTTATTATACAGCTCGCTTCCATTGGCGCTTGGCGTCTCGAGTGTTATTGACGTATGAGTAGGGATGTGAGCGGAAATATTTCCGGTAATATATTACCGGAAATTTTAGGATTCTAGAAATTTAGAAATTTAGAAATTTAGAAATTTCATAATTTTAGAAATTACCCAGAAATTTTAGGATAAGAGTTTTTACCCAAAATGAGAAAAGAAATTAATTGGTTGATTACAGAATTGAATAGAAGGTATTTAATACCACATAGGCTATGTAATAATCTCTCTATGACTTCTATTCCCTTAAAATACCATTTTGAATTTCTCTCCAAAATGTTGAGAGGCTGTGGGCTGCCCTGCTTACCTAACGTCACTTCTGAGATCTACTACCATGTGCACACTTCTTTGCCATGTGCAATTTTTATTTTGAGTAAGTTATCACCTGGTTTGACACTTTTGTTTTCCGTCATAACTATGGGTAAGCAGAAAACCCAGTGATGTACGAAAGTATTTCATGAGAAACCACGTGTGGGGGCCAAAAATGTTCCCTCTGGCTACCAATTTTGTGATAAAAATTATACAATGAAAATGTAACGAGAATGTGGTTGCATTTGGGAGGTTGTATGAAATATCCCACCACTAAAAGAAGCCAATTTAAGAACAAAAGGTCGGTCGACATTACCGACACCTCGCTCGAGTACACCGTTTGAATGTAGGCCACAGCTTCGTCAACATCGTCACAGTCAGATGAGGAGCATCTTATCGCTAGTATGGATCTTGATAACTGTTCTATTATCAGCGGACAGTTAAAACAATACCGTTTCAACAACTAAGCCGAGGCATGGTGACCAAGGCTGTGGTGACAAAATGAGTGGGTAAAAAAAAATTGAAATTATTTGGTAAGAAAATTAATTATTAAAGGGCCAAAATGTTTATTGAAAATGATTGAAACTATGAAGAAATATAATATAGGTAGTCCTACTGCAAACTTTGTGAACATTCCTGAATATTTCCTGAAATTTCCGAAATTTATCTTTCCGGAAATTTTACATCCCTACGTATGAGTGTTCCGAGCTTACCATAAATCTCGTACTCGTCGTATTTAGTCAAGGTCAGAGGCTCTGAGCGCATTCAGATGACACTTAAAGCAGCGAACGACTGAGCTGCCTTTGGCTTATTGTTACGCATCAAATAAAAAGTATGGAAATTGTGAAAATAACAATCATTCAAGGAATTCACTCGAACTATTTCAAACTATCCAATCTGAAATCAGTGGTAAAGCAATTGAAGGGTTGGAATATTAGTTTGAATTACGGATTAGCTGGAATCGAATTAACCATATTAATTAACATTGAAATGCTCATACCTTCAGCCGGGGATCGGCTTCAAGTTCGAAATATGTCAAATTTCAGATTAACCGAGTCCGGATTACCAAGGGTTTACTGTATCCAACTAATTGAAAAACCTTATATTTCACCTTCCCACCACCTCACTTATCATTCACCAACACTGCCACTGGTACCACAGCTGTAACTCACCTGATCCAAGAAACCGGAAGATGAGGATATAAATCGGGCTTAGATTGAATCCCTGCCACCAACCATCTTTACAGAGGTCGTTTGTGGTTTCCCTCTGTAGCCTAGATTAATGCCAGAATTCCTACATACCGGTAACAGGCCACGACTGCTTCCTTCCTCTAGTCTTCCCATTACATGAGAAACCTTTATCTCACCATCCCATCATCTCAAAAATCATCCATCTGATGCCAGTAGAGCATAGTTATCATTTACAGTCTGTTCTTAAGACCTTTCATCCATCTAAAAATGAGAATTTCTACTTCTGACAAATAATTAGATTTTGAGTCAACTAATGCATGACCATTGAAGGGAATTGATATTAAAAGTATGAAAAAAAAATCGAAATATTTTTTCTTGTTTTTTCCCGCGTGCCGGCAAAATAATCAAAAACGCTCACTAAATACGTGAATGCCACAAAAATGATTGTAGAGTTTTGAAACTTGCCGAAGTTATTGTTAACGCTATTGGGCATGTCATCAGATCATTAGAATTTCCATAAGTCTTACCGTTTGATTATCATCAAAGATTTAGTTGCCTGAAAGTTTTTACTAAATTTTATGCGATTGTAATTAAATCTGTATCGATAGAACGGCAAGACTTATGGAAATTCTAATCATCTGATGACATGCTCATTAGTGTGTACAATAACTTTGGCAAGTTTCAAAACTCTACAATCATTTTTGTGGCATTCACAATAGTATTTAGCGAGCGTTTTTGGTTAAAAGACAGGAAAACATATTTCGATTTTTTTTGTTTACATTTCAATATCAATTCCCTTCAATGGTCACGCATTAGTTGACTCAAAATCTGGTTATTTGTCAAAAGAAGAAATTCTCATTTTTAGATGGATGAATAAAAAGCCTTAAACACAATAGGGCCTATAAATAAATAAATCTTTCACCGATCCCGATGGTCAACATTACAGCTATTCTCTATACCTAATATAAATGAAACATGAACTTGAGTTGCCTTGCAATGATAATGAAATGGTATAACGATGTACATGCTCTTTACTTGGCAGTTAGATGATGGTAATTATTTTCATGCACGGTTATTTGTTTCCGAGAGATGCTGCTAGCTTTGCGGATAAATTATTTTCAGCTACCGGTACTGCTTAGTTTTTGCACCTTGTTTAGTACTATCTATAACAATTCATCATAAAGTTGAACCACAACAGTTCCATGTGTGTGTTGAATTGTCGGTAATGTACTGTAATAACATGAAAGCTTTTGTAACGGTAGTACATTTTCAAATCATGACTTGAGCCCTCGGTGGGCGTGCCCTAAAAAGTTACACCAGTGGCTGCATGGGATATTCTGATATCCCAGACTTTCAACTGTTGTATTTTCAACTAATTTCCTCAATTATTTTCTCTAATTTCATTTTTACTCGGGGACATGTATTTTGTAATTATTTCAATCAACGTTTACGCCCCCCAAAAATTGGGATGTATGCTTACATTGCTCTCAACAGGCAAAAGTGTATTAGAAAGTGTATTCTTTGATTTTTTTTCTTTCCTCAAGTATGAAAAAAAATGCTCGGTCCGATTTACAAAAACAAAAATGTCCAAGACAATATTTGAAAACTTGGAATATATGCACTTTTCCGTAGTATCAAAAGTGGTCGCTCAGCGGATTTAGAGACCCAAAATTTTGCCACAAGAAAGCTACAGCCCTCCTGATTTTTTTGTTGGTTGCAAATATGTCAAATACAGTGAAACCTCTATCCATCATTTTTCAAGGGACCAGGTAAATAAAACCATCCATGCAGGAAAACAATCCATCCAGGAAAATTCAACATTGATTATATGGGAGTGGGGTGAGAAAAAAACGAATGATACAAGCAGGAAAACGATATATCCGGGAACGATGCATAGAGGTTTCACTGTAGATGGATCAATGTGAGGGCTCTGTGAAGGATAATAATAATTACTGTTCTCGCTTTATAGCCAAAACCTAAGAAAGAAAAATCTAAGGTGACACATAGCTACCCCGCGCTACCACTCGAGGGTAAAAAGTAAAAACTCTCCCTTGGGTGACCACTTTCTGTTACTTACAAAGTAATGCTATTATAAGGATACCTTGAATACATGAATCAATTTTCTTTCCAGATCAAGGAAGGGCTCATTAGCGTGCTGAAAGAAGTCAAAATGGGTGACCCCACAGTAGCCAGTAACTTTGTGTCAGCTGTTATTGATGACAAGGCTTACAAACGAATCGAAGGTTATATTAAATACGCCAAGAAGTCTGACAAGTGTACCATTATTGCTGGTGGTAAATGCGATGATAGGTAAGCCAAGTTTTCAAAATGTATCTGTCCTCATATATTTGCAGAGGGGCTTTTTTCCTAACTGTATCTTATCTATTTTTATTATTTCCATAATGTTCGTTCAACATGCTTTTATCCATTGGTAGCTTACTATAAAAATTATTGTTAATTTTGGTCCTTTGAACTTGGGTGAAAGCCTTTTGCCACAAAAGATAACATCAATCCCAAAAAACCAAATTGATTAATCAATTGAAAGTTGATCTTCTTCCTTTTGACTTTAAACACCCAAAGAAACATAAAACTCATGAATATTTGGCATTAAAATTGGGTAGGAGGGCTATCGACAATTATTCACGCAATCTCCTTCTCTGTGTGGTGGTGATCAACAAATGATACAAAAATGATGTTCAATTCAGCTGATCTGATGAAGAAGTTTCATTTCAAATTATTCAAATGTTGGTGAGATCAAGTTATTGAAATCGTTGTCTGTGTCAGTAGAAATCAAGATCATCTCTCATCAATATAAAATTATAGTCTTTAATAGTCATCATTTATAAGTAGGTAGTACAGCTACGATATCAATGGGACTTGCTAGAAAATCACACTCAAAGATAATCTTTCAGTTCTAAATTTGTTTTTTTTATGAAGAAAGTTCTAATAGAACTGCGAAAACTGAATAAAAAAAGATCGATCTTTCAATTCAAGGATCGGTTCAAAGGTTAAACGATCTTTAATCAATCAAGTAATCCATTTTATCCCTAATTAGTAATTACCACCGAAGCCGTTTGGACTAGGTCGACAGTGCTCAACAATATGAACACCAATCAGGAAAGTTCAGTGGTTGGGCAACTGGTTACTAGTTACCACTACTATGGGAAATTGGGAATAGACAGTAATGTCAGCAAGTTTCATAGTGATGACTGATGAGAAATGGAAAATCTCACATTTGGATCGTCTTTAACGTTCTGTCCAGGCTGCTTTTTTCTCCTAGTGTGACCCTGCCCAGGTGCAACTGTACAAAATGTGCTAATATTTTCCAGCAAGGGTTACTTCATTGAGCCAACTGTGATTGAAGTATGCAACCCATGTGATAAGCTGATGACCGAGGAAATCTTCGGACCTGTATTAGCCGTTTATCAGTATGAAGATGGTGATGTTCAAAAAACCTTGGATTTAGTTGCTAACTCTACTCCCTACGCTTTGACTGGGGCCGTCTTTGCTCAGGACCAGTAAGTTGAGCATGCACATATTGTACGAATGTTTCTTCATGACGGAAGTTGCGTATTACAACTGAGCGTCTATTATATGACTTCACGGTGATAATAGAATAAATCGCGTAAATGCAGAATGGTATAAATTATGAATAGTATGTTTTAATTATATATGTTCAATTTATCTTTTACATGTGTAACAATTTTATACATAAACACCGGCACATGCAACGCAGTGGTTAACGCGCTCGCTTCATGTGATCCGGGAGGTGAAGGGGCATATCGGACCAGGTTTGATCCCCGCCACCGTCCATCTTTACAGGGCATTTTCGTGGTTTCCCTTTGTAGTCTAGGCTGATGCTGGGATGGTTCCTACAATATAGGCCATGACCGCCTCCTTCCCACTATCCTTCCCAATACCTAAGAAACCTTCATCTCATCATCCCATCATCTCATTAATCATTCATCCGACACCAATAGATCTTGATTATCATTATAGTGCGTCGTTGAACCCAATATTAATAAATAAAATATATATAAACAATGCATGGCCATGTTTTTTCATGTTTATTTAGCAGTCTAATTATTTTGAGAACTTCAAAAAGGTTCTCGTGAGACTACAGCAATATTGATTTGTAGTAGGGATGGGCATCGACTAAAAAATCGATTATTGATTTTTTTATATGGTCAAATCGATTAAAAAATCAATTAAAACCATCAAGTTTCGACAAAGTTAGTTTTTCGTATTTCTGTAGTTTGCCGCTTATTTCACGATATTAAATTTGAATTCTTCTCATTGGTTGTTGAAAAATATCGTCATGCATCGCGAAATATGTTGTTTGAGGTTGGATGTATTAGAACAGTATGTTATCTCTCGTTCACAATGGCGGCAGTACACAAAATCTTTATTCAAGATTTGAGGTGTAGTTGAATCTTTATTCTCAGCAAAAAACTCAAAATTCAACCGCACATCACTTCTTAAATTCGGAGGCGTAAACAGCGTTTTCTTCCCACTCCTAGATGTAGACGCTATCTTTAGCAACTAGTTGGATCACTTTTTTGATGGCCTCAAACTTCCGTTTTTTAGGCCAGTATCAATACCTTGTTAACCAGCAGGCCTACTAACCTGCGCGCGCGCGTGAGAGGCAATTTGAAAAGCGGCATTTTCAAAATATGGTACAGATCGGAGATATTGATTATTTGATAGCAATATCGATTAATCGATTATTTTGTAATCGATTAATCGAATCAATTAAATCGATATAGTGCCCACCCCTAATTTGTAGTGATTTAATTAATGTTCATAATATTTGACATTTTGTTAATCTCATCAGTTCCAATTTATTATTAAGATCCTCTCCTATTATCTTCTCTAATCCATTAAAGGCTTACAAACACATGTGATGGTATTTAGGGGTCACTTGAAACTCTTGAAAATCAGATCACCTGACTTGGGTATAAAAAAATTACTTCGCTGTCTTGCTTGTTGCTGTCACCTTAAAACCCTAATATTGATTCATTCATTCATTTAAATCTGTAGACAGTGAAACCTCTATGCATCGTTCCCGGATCTATCGTTTCCCTACTTGTATCATTAATTTTTTCTCACCCCATTCCCACAAAATGAATGTTGAATTTTCCTAGATGGATCGTTCTCCTGCATGGATGGTTTATTTTTCTTGGTCCTTTGAAAAACGATGGATAGGGGTTTCACTGTATATTCTATGTATTTCTATTCCTATTAACTTCCACATTATCAGTTATCGGCTCGCCTTTCATCGCGCCACACACTTGATTGCCTTTTTTTTAACACTTCAAAACAAACAAGAGTACAACACATGAAATATAGAAGGGAGCAAGATATTAAGCCACATGCAAGAAAATTTATAAGTGCAATAACAGAAGGAAATTAACA
>CAXFZR010000555.1:0-22500 GCA_964007535.1 Brachyptera risi
AATATATATATATATATATATATATATATATATATATATATATATATATATATATATCAGTTATATATATATATATATGTATATATATATATATATATAAATATATGCAAATAAATATATTAGTGTGGTTGTATGTGTATACGTGTATGTATATACTTCTTCGAGAAACAATTATAGCACATCAAGATTTCATTGATAATGAAAAATAAAAACCATAAAATATATATTTTTCACACTCCATATTTCACAGAGTTTTTTTTTTCGAAAATGAAAAGCCATTCTGCACAAAAGATTGATTTGTAGAGCGAAATGAGGAGATTGCGTCAATACACGGCTATATGATTTCGTAAGAAGAACACGTCGGCGTTGCAGTTCTAGATGTTTGGAGAGAGTTATTAGTCAATGCCACACTGACGTCACGTGATAGAGACGTATTCACAGAACGACGTGTTTGATTGATAAGTGACCCGCAGTGTTGCCAATGGTATCAATCAATCATTATCCAAACAATACTTACAAATAACACACACCTTTCTTCTTGTAAGGTACCAATACCAACGTAACCAATAACAGACTAGTTATTAATGACTGACATTGGATGCTCCGTGCCATGACGCGAGAATGGCTACCCTGGCTACTCACAGTTTGCAGCCAGTGCTTGAAAAAAAAATCGACGGGTTTAAATCATTTGCAGCTTGAATAATTGAGGAAAATTGTAATAATAATTTCTTCTGATCGCTAGAATGGTGTAGAAGTATTTTTTAATCTTTGGCTACTCCGAGGAGAGGTTGAGATAAATGACCTTTGAAGCCAATTATATACTAGGTTTTTCAGTTAGGATAAGAAAGATATATGTTCATATGGTTCAACCGTTCAACTATAGTTTCAGTTTATCATTTTTATCACTCATTTTATCATTAATAATCACAACTCTAACTCTGAAAGGTTGAAACCTTTAAATTTCTTCGATTCGAGGAAATTTTGATACAAACGCCTCCCCTCACCTTCCCCTCCACCCATCAGGCTCTTCCCCACTCTATATATTTTGTTGTCTTTTGGAGGGGTTCATGGTTGATTATATTCTGAATGTCATCTAAATTGGCTGCCCAGCACTTAAATATAATGATGATAACAATGCAACATCTAGACATTCATAATCATCAATTTTACGAAACTAAAAGAATTAAAAAATCAACTCGACAATTTTTCCTTATTTTTCGCCCGAAGCTTTTCAGGTGAAAAACTGACTACTTTCATGTCGTATAAAACATGCCGTTGTCGTGACTTTCTGACCATGTCTTTGTTTTCTAATCCCTAAAACTGACACTGCCATCTCTAGCTCTCTCTCTCTCTCTCTCTCTCTCTCTCTCTCTCTCTCTCTCTCTCTCTCTCTCTCTCTCTCTCTCTCTCTCTCTCTCTCTCGCTGCTGCATGTAATTATAATGAGCTTATCATCATCATCAGGTCTCGACGAGCATATACATACCATGCAGAGAGTAACAGGTAGCCATTGTGAGTGGGCACAGTGGGTAGAGTGAGCAAAGAATGGGCAAAGAGTGGGCAGAGAGGGCTTGGGGGACGTGATACCCGCTGAGGAAAATCAAGTAGTTTCAAACGCCACATGAGACGAGCTTATAGAAGTTGATTTGGAATTTCTTTTCGACTTGTTTCTTTTTCTTATATGTTATTGTACAATGATGTGCCTCTTTTATTTATTTATTAAAGTTAATACGTTTTCCTCGTCAGATTTGGACATCTCAACTTGAGTCTCCATTATTGTTTAATAGCTAGTGCGCTATAAGTCATGATTTAAACATAGCCTATTGCTCAACGTCATTCCATTTTAATAAATTCAAGTAAGTTGTTGTGAGGATAATACAATAGAATAGGTTATACTACCATATTTCATAGATATTCTTATAAACAGTATGCCATTTTTTCCGCTTGCAGTGTGGGTTTTCATTCCCACAAAATGATTTCACTGTGATTACAATTCAATTCAAATAACACATTTGTATTTTCACACACACACATACATATATTTGGATCACTGCACTACCAATAGGATAATGACACTTGCAAATAGACGCTTGGTAACTGATCTAATATTTCTGTACAAAGTTGTGGATAGTTATATAGATTCATCTTCAATTGTTAGTCAATTAAACTTCCATGTACCACCTCATTTAACCCGGAAACAGTTGAAATTCCACCCAAATGATAGCAGAATAGATATTAGTAACTATTCATGTATAAACCGGCTACAGAATTCATATAACTCCATTTCTCATCTAACACTAGTTCAGACTTGCATTTCAATAATCTTTCACAATTTATATCAATTTCAAGATATATAGCAGATAGCCTAACTTAGTGTGCTTTCATGATTCACTGTTCAATTATTCAACTATTGTACCTTAAATTTACCTATGTGCATGTTCTTGTTTGTGTCATGTTCATTATATATGTTTATGGTTTTTTTTCATGTATGTGTTCTTTTATTAAAATAGCACTAGTGGAAATGTATTTTCTGTTGCTAATAAAGACTGAATCCACCAATCAATCAATATATATATATATATATACATATATATATATATATATATATATATATATATATATATATATATATATATATATATGTATATATATATATATATAATATATATATATATATATATATATAATATATATATATATATATATATATATATATATATATATATATATATATATATATATATATATATATGTATATATATATATATATATATATATATATATATATATATATATATATATATATATATATATATAAATGAACCCATCATTTTGAACGATGATATCGAACTAATTAATGTATGACAATAAATACAAATCAGAATTATAGTAGGCTTAATTTTTTCAATTCAATACCTCAAACAGCCATTGTACGTTCACCCTATATCCCATTTCAACATATGAAATCTCACTACCTCGTGGAAATCCAATCGCTCTAATCAATCAATTCTGATTGGAATTTTTGTAATATCGAAATTAATGTCGAAAATGAATCATTAGGCCTACTTTTTTTTTAAGTTGCAATGTATATATTCAAGTATTAGGTTCATATGCGACACTACATTGGTACAATTATACCAATTGTCACTTTATTGCTACTTCATTCCATTCTGGAGAAATCAGGAGTTTTAGGACAACTCCAGAATCATCATGACTTTTTCTAATCAAATATTAAATATTGGAAAATCTTCAATATATATACACCTAATAAGAACGATTCATTGAACAGTTCGAAGCAGTTAGTTCCATAGGATGTTCTCAGCTCGAGTGTGTTTGAATCAAGATACCTCCGATGTAGATATACATCATACATGCTGGTGCCTGGTTGTTACTATAGTCGCCAGTAACATTCGGCGTGACTCACATTAGAGCAGAGACATGCTCCGAGCTGTTATCAGTGTCGTAGCTACTAGCTGAGTGATAATAAACACATACTCTACGTGGTTGGTAGTATAGTATAGTCACATGTTCTGCCTGGTTGTTAGTATATTTGTCATGAACACTTGAGGTCACATAAAATGGTTTAATCAGATATTCAAATATCTGTTGATCCAAAACCCCTGCTATATGACCTCAATGAATTTCTCATTTCAAAGTCACACTAGAAAGCAACCACTGCATCATCATACATATAATATATCATCTGTCTTTTTCAATTATATATATTCCTGTTTACTCATTTTTATTCCTGGTTTTATGTTTTGATATTACCTATATTTGTACTATATGCAAATCTTTGGACCAACAAATGAAATGAATAAATATATTTGAATAAAATCTACGCACATTCAACCACCATTTTTTCCGAAGACTATACGTGAACTGCAATTGTCTTCTCATTTTAGTGGGTGTAATTTAAATGCATTTTCTTATGGATGCTTTTTAATGTAGCTTGATCGATCACTTGATGTGACCGCAACCGTACATAACGCTCTGCGTGACTGGTAGTATATTCGCCATGCACATAGCGCCCGGCGTGGCTAGTAGTATAGCAGACACATGCTCATTCTCTCGCTCGCTGGCACACCGGTGTTCCCCGTGACAGGGAAATATGGGCGAGCTCGGATGACGTATGTACTATGATCCGTCAATGCCAGAAGCACGACACAGCCTGGAATTGGATGGAGAGAAAGGTTTTGGGGCTCGCGGGGCCCCATGGGTGGGGGGGGGGAGGTAACGGGGTGAAGAGGGGGGAGCGTGGTGGAGGGGGACACTCGTCTACGCTGGCAATTGCGCACTCGATTTACTCAAAAACAGTCTTAATCAATCTAATTGAATACAAAACTCTATACAGCACGCTGTTTCCGAATTGGAAGTCGAGACTGCTGGAATGCTACATGCAAGAAAAACAAGAGTTTGATAAGGTTAAGGGGATGAACAGTAATTGCTACTAAATGAGATTTAGTTTCATTGAAAGTAAAAAGCTGAATTATTCTACTCACGAACATCAACTTACAATGATAGAATGAATCTGTGATGATCGCACAGATTAAATAAAGAACTAAATATTGACATACTTGCTCGCACAAATACTAGTTATAAAGCTTTTAGGATTCGCTGTGATTTTTTGGAATAAAAAGTGTTGAGATAACTCGGAAAAAACAATACAACCTGAAGAATATCATGATTTACGTTATCCACGCTTCAAAAACGCAGTAATTGTGAATGATCGCATGAGTGCGAATTAATTTGAGAAACACATGTACCAGTCGTCTCCTGGGGCTCATTCAGTTGAGGTACCGCTTTAGAAAATGAAGTCAAGTCGAACTTGGCTTCAAGTCCTTCATTCACCGTCACGTCACTTCAACATCATTTCACCTCTCATCACTTCATTGTTTCATTCTCACCCGCTCATTCGTACCCCCTTACCCTATCTGTTGTATATGTTTTTATATATTCTATGTTCCATAGAATATGTTCAGTATCTGATGGAGAGGTGCATTCTATAATTATGCAAGCAATGAGCATTGTTCGAATTGGGGGAGTAAAATTCGGGGAGATATCGTCCTCGAGGAATTGTCACTCATACCACCCGCCCATGGAGATTTTTTTTGAGAACATGGCCCTCAAAAAAGGTTGCCCATTTTTCAAAAATATAATACCGGTACGTGTTTTCATAAAGTATGGAACGGTGGCCCACCGTCAATTAGTTTTCCTCTGATAGATATCATTTTCATTTCTATTTACGAGTATATATTAACAAACTCATCTTTAAAATGGTGTCCATACGTCATTCGTATAGTATGTGTATTGAATATGGGTCCTACAGAATCACAATCCAGCTCAGCATAATTTAATGTTCAGTACTAATGAGCGAGTGAACTATTTGGGTACAGAGTCCCAGAGTGAAGAAATGAGATTGAAAATCCCAAATTTCAAACGTTTACCTGTTGGAATATGCCCCCCGCCCTCCTCACCCTACCCCAAAACACTGATTGGACAGCATGAACCAAACGTAATAGTTCTTTTTCTATTTGCTAAACCCGTCGACCATGTAATATTGCATAGGATTCAACAGGTATCAGACAAACAGAAAACGGACCACCATTACTTTCGGTTCATGCTCTACACATTATAATTACATCTGTGACACCAGTTATCATCTCTCGTAAGAAATTTTTCAATTCAACCGCTGACAAGGAATGACATTGAACGCTTGATACACATGAATGATTGATAGCGAAGAAATAGAATACGTCACACCATTAATTATTACACCTTGTATTACTTGTGACCTAAGATGACTTGTAGCGATTACCCTTCCCCCTCTGCGCACAGGTTTCCCAATTACCGCGCCATTACCACACAATTAGCCAGCGAGCACATCAACTCATCGCAGATAACATCGACTGCTCTTACTGTCACATCGCGAATAATCTCTCACTGCTTTTGACAAATTCACCGTTTTTCATTTATTTTTAAATTTTTTAATTAACTAGTTTATAATAGTCGTGGCTGCAATAATCTGATCATAATGAGGTAGATTTTAATCGTTAGTTCACCATTGATATGTCTCTGCCACGCTATACATATATATATATATATATATATATATATATATATATATATATATATATATATATATATATATATATATATATATATATATATATATATATATATATATATATGAACACACGTCAGCTAGATACCTTCCGCCCCTCCCCCTTCACCATTTGTGAACACCACGCAACCACGGCAAACACACTACACATGCTGTAGCTTGCTACTGTGCTTCATTATTCTAAATTAATAAAATATCAATTAATCATTTAACTTGTTTACTAAAGTTTCGGAAAGAAAAAAATGTGATGTAAGTTATTTCGTGTTTGTAGGAGTCGTTTACAAACAGTGACAAATCTTTGAGACACTGCTTCAAAGGTAGTCGCCCTTTTTAATGAGCTCCGGTTAAATATTTTCGAAAAGTGAAGGATTTCTTCTATTTTCACGTGTAAATACTGGCTCCAAGATAGAAGGTAAAGCGTAGGTTGAGGTTATTAATCTTCGAGTCAAGCTACACGACAGAATGCAAGCAGCAAGTGATAGAACGAGCCAAATAGGCCTGTACATACATTATAGACATATAAATATGCATAACTTACAATAAGGAAAATTTAAATATACAGGCCCTCATATTTGTATACACACACACACACACACATATATATATATATATATATATATATATATATATATATATATATATATATATATATATATATATATATATATATATATATATATATATATATATAAATATTGGACCGAAAAAATTTGCGATGACTTTATGCATGAACTGCGTATGCGAATCGTCTTCTAGTTTCAGTGCATTTAATCAGAATAATCTTTTCAGGACGTATTCCAATGTATAGCATAATCGATCACTCTATCTGACCCCAACCGTATACATATACTGCGTTGTTCTTATACATTTTCTCAAAATTTCAATATGACAAAACTTCTAAATAGTAATGTGTCAGATTTTTCCTGAAATTCGTATATAAACAATGGAGTACAGATCTGCATTCAGATGGTTATAATGAAAGGAGGGTACTATTCGACTTCAACTCGACTTAATTTTGTTTTCCGTGCAGTAGAATTTTGTTGTGTAAGCGGATCCGTATAATAATTGTAAGATTCCCGAATTTCTCTGATTTCCTTTATAAATTACCTGAAAATCTTAATTTAAATATGATGTTTTTCGTGGTTTTCCTCTGTAGCTTGGGTGGATGCCGAAATGGTTCTTAGGCTACAATAAAGGCCATGACCGCTTCCTTCCCACTATTCATCCCATCATCCATCAGATTGAAGACATTCATCACAATAATCATTCGTCCGACGCCAATAGGTTTCAATTATCAATTATCATTACAATACGTCGAGTATGTTGTAGATATTGAAGGCAGCCATTATGTGATATTGTGTCTTTGACGGTGAATTTGCCTCTTTTGGGATTGATGTGCGGTCCAGTGGAAAGTATCACCACGCGACAATTCGAATACATTTTAGTAACAATATCATTGTAGTTTGGTGATGGTATTCATAGTAGCCGACTCTTGCATTATTTGTGGGCTATCCAAATATTTCATGTACCGGTAATAATATATGCAATAATTATTCAATATCAATCAAACTTGAAATATTTGATTAATACTAAAATGATATAAGATACTGAAGTATGAATTTAATCAACCTTTGTTTGTGAACTCCTACATGAATCAATATATAAATATATATGTGTGTGCGTGTGTATAGGCGTAAGTACGTTATTATAACTTGTAAGTCATGTTTAATGAAAATGACGAAATGGGAAAATCTTTTTGATGATTGAATCAAGTGATTTTTACGTAACAATTCCTGTAGGTCTGCGATGAACCTCTGATGTATCAGAGATGTTTGAAGTAGATCATAATTTGAATCAGATTTCATCTCGTTAGCCATTTTGTTTATGTCTTGCATTCATTGCATGCGGACGAAACATTCAACAGCAAGACAACTAATTCGAATGTAATTTTCTCTGCGAACTGCTGGAGGCATTTCGAGATGGAAATATTGCTCTTTATGTTATTAATAATGCATTACGTAGATTAAGTTTTATTTGATTCGGCGTTAACGAATCAGTGCTTAGATTATAATGTTAGTCATTTATTTCGAGAGATATTCTGAAGTTTTTCTTTTTCACGAAGTTTAGTGCTTGATTTTGATTGGTTCTTGGCGGTTTTTTAATTAAAGTTTCTCAAGGGCTTTGGCCTTTCATTGTTTTTCAAGACGTTGATTGTTGTTGCTTTATTTGTATGTTGTCGGGCGAGGATTGTGCTATATGCATACACCGCCATTCGATCGCCCGTCCCGAACTGCAATGCTGTTTTAATCACTGCTCATTTATCATTCAAGACTCAAAGAAGATAATTTACTCAAAATTACTTACAGTGTTTTTGTTTCGTTTGTCTGCTATAGGCCTATTCGAAAACATGTTTGAATGATTATGTCTTGAAATATAAAAATACTAATTAAATTACATGTGAAAAGGTGGACCACTAAATTTGCCTTCATATTGATGATTGCCTATTACTTTTAGTACCAAGCATGTATGCTATTAGAACTAAGCATGTAGGGCATATGCTGAGTTCATTATAAAAAGCTTAATTATATACATCCGAAAGATTGTTCGAACACCAAACTTGTAGAATTATTTTCCACAATTTTCACATTTGTTTTGACTTGGTCATCTATATGATGCAGATTTTAGAAAATGGGTCTTCATTAAATTGAATAATTCACCGCTTCGAGTACCTTTATGGAATATCCATTCATCATATCAACAAAAATTAGAGAAAAAATATATTGGATTTGTATATTATCGTAATGAGTCATAAGCTTACACAAAATAATAAAAGCAGGTGGAGTTTTATCAGAAAATATATCTGAATAGCTGATAGGATACATCACATTACAATAAATCAACTTATATTGTTACAGACACTTGATCACGCCGATAGACCAAAAAAAGGTTCGATTGTTTAAAAAAAAAAATGATACAAATTGCAGCCCCCAACGCCATAAAAAGAGAGATTTGTATTAAATTTGTGCATTTCTTTGAGAATCACTGAGTGTTACGGCGAGAGTACATTTTCCCCGAGAAAAATCCCAGAAACATTCCGAAAAAAAAGTTGAGGAAATAAGTTTTCGAGAGCAGGAAAAAACACTGTCTCAGATGCTAAGAGCACTCTAGCGGTCCATTCCAGCAACATCCATTCTACGAACATTTCAAACAAGTGAAAAAGAAAATACAGCGTAGTGGATGGAATGGGGACATTGATGGAATGGAGAGAATTTATATCAAAGCGCCATTTTTTCATGTTTTTATTTCGCTAAAGTAGAACTCATTTATACTTTACTGACATCAACAATGAAAAGTGGTTACCGATGAGAAATCACCCACAGTGTTATAAATGGAATAACACTGCTATTATTATTTCGGCAATATCAATGAGAAAAGAGCCCAATCGTTAGTCAGGTCACAATCACAGATTCATAATTTGAATATCATAGCATGAGCCATATCCGGCAGCCATAGATGACGACTTTCAAAATATCAGATCCAAATTATGATTTGTTTCATTCTAATTCTTTCTTTCTTTTGAAACACGAGTTTGTCAATGCAGACATATAAATTTGAATTAAATGTTTGAATTTCTCTTCTTCTGTCATTTCTAAATAATGTATCGATATTTTCTATTCATAAGCGTGCGCAGAATCTTCAATAGGTACGGCTCATTTCGAAAAATTGAGAATAGCCCACATTTTTTAGCAAAGCTATATTGCAAACTGTACCTACATAGTTAGGTGTTATCCCATTGTTATCCCAACATGCTTACTTCATTAGTAGAAACACAAACAAAAATGTGAGCTGAGAAACGATTTATATAAATTTATATATTATACGTTCAAATACTAATGTTGAAAATATTTGCTCGGCAAAATAAAGCGGAATAAACGGAATGAAGCCAATAACGTACATAATCACGAACCGATAATGGTTATGAGCTCTCATTTGGCCCCGCAGGGAAATATTTGTGAAACATTGGAATTAAAAGTGTATTTCAAATTACGATTACAATTACAAATTACAGTGGGATTATGATTTGCGGAAACTACGGTACTAGATACGGCCTGGGCCATGTCTGCGTACCCTGTGCACACGCATTTGGTTTTGAGTGAACATGTACGTGTAGGCTACTTGGACATATGGTAATCTATACGCAGAACATAATATTTTATAAATACTTCGCATTCGATAATGTAAAAGAATTGAACTCATGTTGATATTATATATCGTATTTTAAGACTCAGACATTATCATGATAAAATCTATAGGGTCTATATACTATCCATGTCTATTTTTTTGAGGTTGGAAAAGTTGCACGTATACCAGTCTATTATGTGACATTGACTGGTATGTTTTGTTAGGCATTGCATAGTGACATGAGTCTAGAAAGATCTTCTTTCCATTTGGTTCTTGCGACTATCCCAGTCTGTGTCACTTTATCACGAAACCTTCGAGAAAAACAAAATGCTATTTTTCTTTTTATTTAGAAAGAGCAACGTACTTTTTTCTCCGTTGGTTTCCTAACAAAAACTACTTTACTCTGTAGCTATCAACCTGGATTCAAAGATGGCTCCCTAATGAACATTCTATCCAAAAAATATCAATCTGCTTTTCACCCTTCTGCGAAAAACGATTTTTAACACGTTCTTTTTTTTTCGAAACTATCAATTTTCAATCCACAGCATTTATCTTGCGTTCTATCGAGGAAAATAGATCGGTCACTTCTTAGTCATCGATTTTATATATAATAGTAGAGAAATATTTGTCCAGGCAGGCTCTTACTCACTTTGATTGTATTTATGCCATTACATCGACAAATGTACGAGCTACAATAATATATACCCATACATTACGTCCATGAAGCAAATAAATCAATACTTCATCAAGTTATGAATGAGAAGGTGAACGACAAAGATGCAAAATGGAATTAAATATGCAAATAATTCAAATTTGAAATTTGAAATGAATATAATTATGTTATACAAGCATAACTATACAAATGCTATTCTGGGTTGCAGGTTTTTTTTAACACTGCTGGGCAAATAAAGAATATGCGTTTTAAGACGAGCGAGATATTCATAATGAAATATACTCGAAAGCTATATATACACACCTTGACTTGTACAGAATATACTCGAGAACTTTACTCACCTTGACTGAGTAACTCAAGTCTAGAAAGCTGTGAATCACGCAGTGCCAATGGTTCTGAATAATTTTCTTCAAAACGGCTCCAGTCTGGTCCGTGTGATAATCTCTTATAACATGAATCTTTATTGTGTTTATATTCAGTAAAGATTTGATTTTTTTCGAAGAGATTTACCAAATTTTCCCGCACGACTTGATCATATGTTTTTTTCCGAAATGTCGTGGTGGTTTTTCTCAGAAGTGGTCGAACCGAGTAGGCTCCAAAACTACACAGTTCTAAGCTGGATAAGTCCGCATCCAGAAAAGGTGTCTTGTTGTTCAATCGAACCGTGCAACCTGAACGAAAAAAACGAAAAAAAAGCACACGGAGAAAAAATATGGAGATCGGGTCTTTGCTATTCGGATCTTTGTAGATTCGGGTCATTGCTATTGCTCATCTAACATTTGAGATATCCGTTATTGGGTGATTTCGTTACGTCGTGTGAGATCAAGAAGAAGAAGAAGAAGAAGAAGAAGAAGAAGAAGAAGAAGAAGAAGAAGAAGAAGAAGAAGAAGAAGAAGAAGAAGAAGAAGAAGAAGAAGAAGAAGAAGAAAAAGAAAAAGAAAAAGAAAAAGAAAAAGAGAAAGAAAAAGAAAAAGAAAAAGAATAAGAAAAAGAAAAAGAAAAAGAAAAAGAAGAGGAAAAAGAAAAAGAAGAAAAAAAAAGAAAAGAAAAAGAAAAAGAAAAAGAAAAAGAATAGGAATAAGAAAAAGAATAAGGAAAAGAAAAAGAAGAAGAAAAAAAAGAAAAAGGAAAAGAAAAAGAAAAAGAAAAAGAAAGAGAAAAAGAAGAAGGAGAAGAAGAAGAAGAAGAAGAAGAAGAAGAAGAAGAAGAAGAAAAAGACTCCATAACAAAAACCTCATATTCAGCTGTCGTCATACTAACATTATACCATCATTACAGAACAGAACATCTCATACATAACATTTTTATAATTGAAATAATTAACCGTTTGACGTGCCAAAGAACTCTCAGATGGACCTAAAAATTACTTCCAGATAGACCTGAAAATTATTTGAATTCAAATTTAAATGGTTCGTGAAGGAGAAAACCCGAAGATTTACTTTATGTGACATTAAAAACACAGAATATTACTGGCGTGGAAATTGTATAAGATAATTAATGAAATAATTGAATTCAAATTTTGATGAATTTTCAAAAAAAAATCTGTTACGGGGTCGATAAATACGCATGTTATATTCACTGCGATTTGCGTAATGTGAGATGGAATTAATTCGCATTATTATTCAGCGAAAATAAAATTATGTATAACAAATATTTCCGAACACAGTATGTAATTATATTAAAATTAACTCAAATAAAATCTAAATAGCTTGGGAAAACTTAGACCACATGATTGGATCAGAAACACATAGCCTAATATGAAACATAGACCAACATAAATTGGAGTTCATGGCGAAGCAGCACGAACAAAAGATCGTACATGGTTACCCATGGTCAAACGACAAAGACCATATGAAGATCATTAATTGACACATATGACACAAGTATGAGGAAGGTCAGAGAAATAAGATCACAGACTCATGAGACCGAATAGATATATTGCTGATTAAAATAATAACATGGTAAATTATAAAATAAATAATATATAATATGATGATTTATAGCCACCCTCGGTTGCTCACTCAGCTGAGGCACAGCTTCAAAAACTGAAGTCACCATTGGGCGTGGGTTCGAGTCCCGCAAAACGCATGGGTTTTTGTGAACGTTCTCACACTTTAGATTAGATTAGATTTCTTTATTAATCCACAGGATTTTTCGTTTAAAAAAAATGAAAAATATATGACAAGTCAATTTACATAATTATAGTTTGTTCTATACAATGTATAGAAAAATATACATGAATAATCTAGATTGTAGTACATACAAACAAAACAGAACATCCAAAACATAGGATAAAATTAACAAACACTGTTAATATAAAGTAAAACTCAGTCATTAAACATTAAAATCTTTCATGCCATATACTGGATCGGTAATAATAAAATCTTTCAGTTGTTGTTTGAACACCTTCATATTCTTTTGCATACAAAATTCACTTATCATAACTTCATAGTTTTATAATCACCTGCTCATTCGTACCACCGTATAACCTAGCTGTTGGTGGGGTAGTTATGCAAACAATAAGCAAAAACGATAATATGGCCTATAGACTGGACAAAAGGAGCATGTGCATGCGTTTTAACATGAGCGATATATTTGTATGGAATTAACTCGAGAACTCTACACACCTTGGTTGAAACTGCCAATTCTAAAAAGCTTAAAACACCGTGCTCAAGTTGCTGAATAAAGAATAACCACTAGGCCTATTTCAAGCTATTTGATGAGAATGTATTAATTACATAATTTTTTTTCAAAACCACTGGTCCGATAGTGTAAGAATTCGTAATAATGTGTATCGTTTTTGTAGGTACATTCGGTGGAATTTTGGAGTTCCTTGAAGAGAATTTTGTTTCAAAAATTTCCGACCGACTTGATTAATCATATTTTTTTTAGAAAATTTGTGATGGTGTTTCATGCAACAACTACAGAGTTCTAAGTTGGATGAGTCTACGTATCCTGAAAGAGTTTCATATTGATCAGTCAAACCGTGCGACCTGTGCAGGGCGTACAAAAAAGCAAAAACAAAAACACAGACAAAGCTCCATAAGAGTGGGATGGAAGTCTCCGCTATTGCTCATCCAATTATGAAACCATCAGAGTGACCACTCGAAGCCGCATCACTCAAATACGCATTCAGATACTGAAATTTATCAGTTTTGTTCTGTCAGTCATCATCACAACTTTTCATCCAATTACACTGGTTCATGATCACAGAAAAAATAGTGAGGACGAATTTCTCTATTACCGTGCATGCACTTCTTAATATCAAGTAAAAGTTCGTGTTGTATTGACATCTAGATATTTCTGGCGCTCACCAATCGTCTATTCTCTAGAACAATAAACGATTGACATTGAACCATCGTGGTCCATGGATAACTAAATATTATACGAATGCGCCTTGCATTGAAAATAGATCACGACCATAGGCATAGGTCATTGACCATTTCTACCATAGTCCATCAACCATCAACCATAATCAATAACCCGAGAGGCATGTATTCACCATGCAAGTTCTCGTCGCCTGGAAACCCTAATAGATCACCATCCCCTATAAGCTTTGAGAGTACAACTCGATAGCAGGCGGGAATATATTCAACGTCTTGGTCTATGTGATAAGTCGTTGTTGTCAACATAGCCACTATCGTGATGAGCTACTTCGTCTAAAGGGTGCGTTGGTGGGGGTACGATTCATCCCCCCCAACCATCCTACCTCACCTAACCCCATCATCCTGCCCCCCCCCCCCCCCCCCCCACCGTCCCCTTCCACTGGCTAGCTTCGTCTAGTCCTCCACTTGCTACAGCGATAGCATGCGACAATATTAATCTAATGTCAACGACGAACAAGCAGAGAGACAGAAAGAGAGAAAGAGAACGGGAGAGAGATAAACAGAGAGAGAAAATAGAGGGAATGGCTAAAAGAAGGTAATGCAGACATTGATAGAATAACATGGAAACTCGGTAATACCAAAGTTTCTAGTTTAATAATCCCTGTAAGCCAGTATTCAATGGAGATGTAGGTGGCAGCTATTCAAACCATAGGATTTGACAAATTATTAATAGACATTTTAATATTCAATATTCAGTTATTTAATTCATTGTCACTTTAAATTGTTACTGAGGACCTATACGCTGCTGTTATGAAGCTATATAGACGCGCGTCAAAGAATAGAATGTGCTGGAGTGAAAACGACTCTCATTTGGCTACTTAGGCACAAATCTATCATTTTATAGATATTTTGATACATCAGGCATTTGGGGCCTGTCATGAAAAACTAAAACCAGATAGGCGCGGATTCGAGTCCCGCTGTATACATTTGTTTTCGAAACGTTTATTCACAAGCCCATTCGTACCCTCACATAACCTAGATGTTGGTGGGGTCGTTTAGCACCATTATCGAAACATAGTTTGAAGCACAGATATGGGGGTATTAACCATCGTTTTCTGAAAAATGAATAAAGGAATAGAGAACACATATGTTATATTTGATAATAAATATATACTATACATTTGTTTAACCAAATATATTGAGGTATATTATAGTATTTGTTACGTTTTGAATATGACATGACACCTATTTTACCTATTTGTTTGCAGTGTGTTCTTCGGTAAATCCCTTTATCTTCTATAGATTCTAAGGCCATAAATAAATCTGTCCCATTGTGTATATACGGCCTATGCTGGTAGCGACTCCTAGCGACTATACCGAGTCAACTTACTGATTTAATCCATGGTAGAGATTGGCTTATTGATACCTTTACTATTAGGCTAATACATTATGATGAAATGATTTAGATTTTACTTTAATCTGTCTTTCAAAATGGGTGTGAACAATTTGAATAGCTTTACCACTATCCAAAATTTTCAATATTTACTCTCAACTCTTATCATGTACGTAAACCATGATGAAAATGAAATGTTATTCATCAATTTAAGAAATTAAAATAAAAATATTTAGACTACAATTTCACTCGGTCATTTCACCATAAATCTGACAGTAAGTCATTGTACTTATTAGGCCTACTCAAGTAGGCCTAATTGCATATTTATTTACCTGTTTTAAGCCGCCAGTCAGTTTCAATCAGTTGATAGGCGGTCCTTCAATTAATTAAATTCAAATCGCTAATGGGTTCAAGTCCCGCATACAGCTTGAGTTTTCGTAAGCAATTTTCATTCATCATCCGCTCATTCGTACTCCCAAAAACCTAGCTGTTGGTGGGGTCGTTTATGAAACAATATTACTCAGGTTTAGTAATACACACGTGAAGCCGTTACTTTTTTTCCGAAATTTCAATTTAAATAAAATCTACGCACACGTAACAGCTAATGTTTTCACAGACTCATGGGTAAAGTGCGTATGCACATTTCCTGCTAGATTTAGTGCGTATAATATCAGTAGACTACATTTTCTTCATGAAGCATTTTATTGTGACGTGGTCGACCACTTCAAGTGACCGCAAACTGAATATAATAGATATGGATTTTATTCAATTACGGAATTAAAGTAAGTATTTTCTAGATGATATTAAGTTGTATTGCCCAAATGGACATAACTTATCATGCTGAAGTATTTGTTAAACCTTTTTTTTTTTAGTCGTTTTGCAGTGCTCAACGTTGACCGATTGTCGCAGTGGGAGGGATATCTAAAAAATGAAGACATCGAGAAAGTTGTATAAGATAGAAAAAAACACACAGAGAAAGATTTGAAAATGAATAAAGATAAATGTGTTCATATCAAGGTAAACGTTCCACACAATGTATTTATTCCTGCACTTGCCTTTATATATTTCACTGAGTAGAAAAACAAGATGGAACATAAAATGTAGTTCCATATATTATAATTAATATATTCATCAATGAATGTAATTGATTCTCAAAAACGAATACGTCCCACAAAATAGGAACAATTTAAAATTCATGAAAGAACAAAATTTATTACTGATTCGTAATCTTGAATGAGAAAATATCAATTTCATTGACTCTCGAAAAAATTGTCAATTAATCGGAGATTTTGTACTCAAAATATAAATAAACATGAGCCATTTTTTATTTCAAGAATATAGTTGACATTTTCAAAAAAAAACGCGTACGTATAGGCCTACGTTATTATTTGACCATACAAGAAATGGTGAATTAGATTACCTGGGACATGTTAAATTCATAAAAATATAGTGTTTCTCACAATTTTTCATACAAACTATTGTCCTCCATTCAGCAACCGTTTTCAAGTTGAAACAATTTGAAGCAAACGTGAAAATGGCTATTGTGAATGGTAGTTGAGAGATTGTTGGTATTGTTGGTATTTCTCACTCATCTCATTTTATAATATTTGATAATATATAATTGTTCATGGTGGGTTACTGATGTCAGTAATTGACTACCGGTACTTTGTTTCATGAATACATGAAATGAGATCCCACACCTCGTGTTACTTGTGGTTCCTCACTGGCTTCCTCACTGAGTTCCTTACTGAGTTCCTTACAAAGTTTCTGACTGGGTGACTGAATAGGTTCATTAATGGGTTCATTTAACTGAGTTCCTGACTCACTCAAGAACCTGACACTGTTCGGTTCCTCACTGTGTTTTTGACTAGATTCCTAACCGGGTTCCTGAGTGAATTTATGACTGGGTTCCTTTCGCAGTTCATTATACTGCGTTCCTGATTGGGTTCCTTACTGAGTTCCTTAGTGGGTTTCTTACTGGGAGGTCTCTTATGGGAATTCATTTTCATCTCATCTAGAGAGAGCTTACTCATTCATGGAGGTCTTCAGTTTGAATTCAAAAGAAGTATTGATTCAAATTTATTTTTACTTTACTTGTCGAGAAAAGTGATACAATCTAGCAAGTTCCACAGTGATTCATTCGTTTTTAAATGATCGAACACGGAAAGTTTACATTGAAAAATTACACCTGATCAAAGAAGAGTGACAATATTTCACGGAGAATATTCCAGTGTTTGTTATGAATCTGACTTTTCACCTGTACATATCCCTGAACTTGGTAGTTCACTATCTACAGTTTGTTGAATAAGTTACAATAATTGAAATTGATACTCTAAGATTACTCGGCAAATAACTGCCCTGACAGTTATATATAGGTTTCCCGTTTTTCATGTCGAACCTAAACGTCAGTGAGGAACCGACAATGGCGGGGATCGAACCCCGGTCCCATTCACGTTCCGTTGCAAGTTGCGAGTGGCGTGCAATTTAGTTCTATGAGAATAGGCCTAGTCGCACAGTCACTGAATATCATCAATGAGTCATCGTAGCCTAATGACGCAATGAGCCCATTCCTTGTGAAACCCCCTCACCAGGCAAAGCATCAGAGCGGCCCATGAAGCGTCAGCGTTGACAGTTCCGATATTTATGACCGTAAGCCCAACTTCAAACCAAATGTTGACATCTTTTTCGGTGCTTATCAGGCATCCTCATATTATACTCTCCGCATCTCGCGATGAGCATTTTGGCGTTTGTCTCACGTCAATCGGCTGAGGGGTTCTCAAGATTCCGGCAGGCCACACGCCACCCACGTGAATCAATATATATATATATATATATATATATATATATATATATATATATATATACATATATATATATATATATGTATATATATATATATATATATATATATATATATATATATATATATATATATATATATATTATATATATATATATATATATATATATATATATATATATATATGTAAACACAGATGGTCAACTATAGACCTAATTATGAGATACCTTTGGAGTGGATAAGAATGCCCTCGTGATGCCCCCTATAGTCGGAATTGGGGAATGATGATTTTGTGTCAAGTTTTCCATGTTATTATTGAAGAAATGATCAAAAATACGAATTAGCCTACTCTATAGGAAACCGTAATTCACTTATAATTAATTTGTGTCCTTGAGGAAATTCGAGATTCCAAAATCGTTAAAATTACAACCAACTAACTATTAAATAAAAGACTTCTACAGTTCATTTTCTAAATACCGGTACTTGAAATTATTGCAAGGAAAGGTATCTATTATCCACATTCACAAAGATTTAAAATTATTACAAATACATTTTCATTTTTTTAAATAAATAGTTATACTCTTGCATGGGGTTGACAAGACCACCATAACAGAAAATGTACTATCTGAGGTTGTGCTGAACAATTATTACATACTTGTTTTATAACGTTGGGAATGGATAAAATCACACGGCTGGTTCCAAACATATTAAGGGGGGGGGGATAGAACACCATTATTTAGCACCTCGCAGGTGAAGGTGCTGGCCATGGACCATCTCGTACATCGTCTTCTTTATTGTCTTCACTTTCTTCTTCAATTCTACCAAGTTTGTGCTTGTCGTCCTTTTCGGTTCTCCAACTACACGTTATTTTAATGTTACTACATCATATTTATTATTCAACGCCTTTCCATCAGAACTATATACGAGAAGATAAGTTTTTGATAGAATGTTCATTCATGGGATTTCAACATTACTTTTGTGTGTGTTGTTAAAAAAAAAACGTTATCAATGCTTTCAGAAAAACAAGCGACTTTCTGCACTTTCTAATCAAAGTATGAATCGTGTTTTATACTTGATTCTGATGTACCCATTGGAATTAGCATGTGAAACAGGTGATGCCATTGCAGTCACTACAATATTCTTTTGAACCCTCCGTTGCAATTCTACCTTCGTTTTCCCAGCGAATAGAGAGAAGTGAGAGAAGTGAGAGAAGAGAGAGAGAGAGAGAGAGAGAGAGAGAGAGAGAGAGAGAGAGAGAGAGAGAGAGAGAGAGAGAGAGAGAGAGAGAGAGATGGGTTTGATAAATGTCTGTAGGGAGACAGGGATAGGAAATAAGAAGGAAATTGATCACGTATGTCGCGTGTGACGTTGATAAATACTTACATCATATTAACTTATAGAAAACGATGTTACTCGCTCCGTATAGGTTCCCACTCCGCTCCGAACTAGCTGGATGTCGACTCAGCAGCATAGCCAAACCCACTTTATTTACTTCTCATTAGAATATATAATATGATTATCCAAGACGACTTTGTCAACTACGCCACATTTTTGTTTACATATTTCATTGAATACAAACCATGATTTGTTGATCCTCAGTAACATCAAACACATTTAAGCTCCTGCCAACATTTTCAACAAAATTCACTTTTTGATCGCGTTATTTGTTACACTCATTATTGCTGTTATTGTTATTTGTCATGAGCATGAATCTATAAGCTTTCTCAATATCTCAAATCTTTTCATTTATATCATTCTCTTTGACAAGTAGAGTCTATATCTTGGCCATAGTTCAGCATTGCAGTTCGTTTTAGCATGATTCATTCATAAGTTTTGATTGATTAGCAATTTCAAAGTTAGTCCCTCCGGTTACAAACCAGTAGTATACGTCAGCAGTCAAATTAAATAATTGTATTTCTTTCATTCTGGAAATTTGATTTCATTGTTGGAAACACAATTAAAATGCCATGCAGTTTTTACATGAATCACATAAATCAGTTTGCCTCACGCGGGCCTCCTGTACATTTTGCACGAGTGTAGAGTGTACTGGAGGACAAAAGGGACAAAAGACTGGCGATTAGAGAAAGAAAGGAAAGCTATAGTTTGATCGAGAGTGAGGTGAAGAGGGTGAGGGAGAGAATGAAAGAGAAGAACGAGATGGAAAGAGAAACAGAGAGAGTGAGAGGAGGGGTTTTCCCTCAGTCCGTGTCGCGAAATCATCATTTTTCTTCGTCCCCCGAACAAGCAAGTCCACTTATTCACCGCGAGTTGCGCTAGTGGTGGGGGTAAAGCGAATCATACGAACAAGTGAAATAAGGATATACTAGGAGGAAAAGACGGGTACCTCCAGAGATCACCTATTACACTACAACAGAAACAGAAATAGAAACAGAAACAGAATCCGAAGGGAATGGAGAAATATATAAATATATAAATAAATATGAATGATAGCAAATGATTATTCAATAAACCATTATATTACAGAAACCTGCAAAATACTCTCTATAGCTCTTGATTGCATTCCAACTGTTCACAATGGTTTTTTTGGTAGTAAGAACGAGCGGAACATATATGAAAGAACATGGACCAACGTAAATTATAACATATGTAAAATGCACACTCTTTTTTTCTTGTGTTTCAAGCTGAACTGACGTCTTAATTTTCACTTAGAATTGGGATATAAAAGAAGAAAAATTACACAAAAACTACCACTATTCGAATTATGAAAGCTTACGGATGTTGGATGTTCTTATATTCAAGTCCGGCTCCATTTGAAGTGTATGACAGAAATTAATAGTCGAAAAGTATTTCTTGAATTAGTTCTGCTTCAAACGATAATGAGCTTGCGATTGTCTTGGAATATTTTATTATCAAATAACTTGATATGAGTTACTAAAAGTCAGTCGTTGGCATTAATAATAGGCCTACCATAATATAAATAAGTGGTTTGGACATAGTTTCAGAGTAACAATAACAATACATGCATAGTATTTCACTGATAAACGGTATATTCATTTTGAAAACAAACACATATTTTTTGTAGGTTAATCTTTAAATATGATGTATTCGATTCTACCTGGTGGTGTTCACAATGTCATTAAAATGTTGTTTACTATGATTGCGTGTTAAATGTATGCGAGTTTGCCATGTTGGCAGGTGTAGGTACCGCCTTCAATCACCCACATGCCAACTGAATGCTACGAATCCCCGCCCAGTCACATTACTACCAACAAAATGATACTTATTCTTGAAATTGACACAACTATATCACTATAACTTATTATCACTTTCCTGATATTGTAAACAGTTAGATTAATTGACAAGGAATCGTTTGTGAGCATGCATTTATTTTACCATCATCAGAAAATTCAAAAAGTACCAGCAAACGAAAGATATTGTTTTGAGTAGGCCTATACCCAACCTAATTATAAACCTATTATCATGGAATTAATCGAATACGAATATTGTGGTACAGCAAGATTGATTCTATTCCATTAGTTCAAATATTTTATAGTTCATTAATACTTCATCATAACTACGAGCAATATTTAGATCACACGGTTCGATCAAAATCTATAACAATTATCAACTCTTACGAATGTTTTCATTCATAACAATAATTGGTTGATTGATTTGAATTCCGATGTTGCCACAACCACCAATGAGAATCTTTCGAACTTGCATACACTCAATTTCATTGTTTTCTACTTCAGGATGAGAAAGATGGAAATTATTCAATGTTGAGGATGTCAAACCAATTGCTGAAGACTACTGAGGTATTATGGTTGTCAACGCAATTCATCTAACGTCTTAATGACATACTAAATACGTGAGCATCCTCCATTTTTATAGTTCAATCAATATTTCTCCAAGCTAACATAATACATACTGTTTTCGAGAAAATAATAGCTCTCTATCTCTGGTGTGGGTGTTAAATTTAATCGAGCCACCATTACATATTAATAGCCAACATCGCCAAACAAATGGACTACCATTTAACTTG
>CAXFZR010000555.1:27500-50000 GCA_964007535.1 Brachyptera risi
AGAACATGGGAATCATTCACATTGACAGTCATGCACTTTCATGAATTATAGTCATTATTATCATTATAACAATTCCACCAACTATAATCATTCCACTAGAACAAACGAACCAACTATTCCATGAATCAACCCATGAACTATTCCATGTACAATCATTTTTCCACTATGTCTGAAAATTTGCGATGAGACCATTTGTTGTCTGATTATTCTACAGTTGCGCTGAACCTTTGGTAATACACTCACTGCCCCACGTTGTCCGTCAACGAGATCCCACTGTAGTACTGGGATGATGGGTGTGGGGGTCTGGATGGGGCAGCATAGGGCTTTTGGGGGGGGGGGGGGGGTAAATTGAGGATCTCACATTATCACAGCTATCCATCAGGCCGTCCCGTTTCTTATCACTCACGTCAGCCTCCTCAATGCTGTAACAGCAACGAACTAACCCAACTTCACTTCTTCCCCCAATTCCCCTCCCCAACTCAAACACAAGAAAAACTTTCACATGGAACTGTATATATTCTGTTCCTTCAAAACCTAACCACCCGCGACTTACACTATTGGATAACATAGGAACAAAATTTATTACGCGAATTAGAACCCATCCAAATATACAAATATATATATATATAATACTCATCTAATTTATTCAACTTTAGGTTGTATGATCGAATTCGAAATTTGTCTTCAGTAATATCAATTAACTATATAGGGTCTATGAAAAAACCCTAATCGAAGACGAATAATTCATTTATAGTGCCAGTAAAATTAGCACAGAAAAACGTTGTCTTTGCACAAACTGAATGACTTTGCTATCTTAGGGCGTGTGTCTGTGATGAGCACTGATGATAAACATGGCATTAGAATCAAATATAAGAACAGAACATTCACATGAAATATGATCTACCACCATACAGGTTTCTTTAGAATAAGAAGTTATATCATATCATGACTCTCAAATCAATCTTGAGTGCATAGTATATTTACTGAGACGGGTGAACTAGCGACTATAGTACGCTGCATCGGGGTTCGATTCCAACTGTGATCGATCATCCTGACAGAGGTTTTCCGTGGTTTTCCTCTGTCATGAATGTAAATACTGGGATGGCTCCTCAACAACAGGCCACGGACATTCCATCCCAACTTTCCGAAACACCTAATAAAATAACAATGTATCTCATTTTCTCATCACTTCATTCATCATTCACCGACGCCAAAATATTCTGATAGTCATCATTGAACGTGTTCTTGGCATAAAACTACTATAAATTGAAAATAAATAGATATTTATAACCATACTCCTGAACATATAACTTAGTCGGAGCATTTGTGGAATCAGTTGTGGGCTACGTGTTACCCACCCCACAAGATCATCAATGGGGTGGGTCAGAACAGAGCATACACCACGGACGACTGAACGTCCATTGAGACAGAGTTCCAAGACTTTTCAACACTTTCAGGCCAAGAGGATTTGCGCTTCTTTTTGCCTCCTATACACTTCCCTAGTGTCACATTGTGTCTGATGCTTCAAGTTCGAACCCTCTCAACTACACTTCTTTCTTCAACAAACTCGACCAATGGACGGTCTGATGACTAAAACATTGATAATCACACGTCAAGATGAATTTCATGGATTCGCAAACGATGTCTCACCTGCACTGGTAGCACAGTGGTAACTCGCTTGCTCTATGTGACCGAGAGATGAGGGTAGATCGAATCTAGGTTCACCACCGTCCATCTTCACATTGTTTTTTATAGACAACGATCTCTACCTTCCCACTGGCATCCCTACTACCGTAAGAAACTTTCAATCATCATACAATCATCTCATTGATCATTCATTCGACTCCAATTGATCCAATTTATCATTACAGTGTCGTTAAATTCAATGCAAATACATGTAAATCTATTTTTACTCACTGTGAGATTAAATAAGAGAAAGCAACCTCAATTTGTGAATGATAATAGTTATTTTGGAGAAGTGAGTGAATTAATTAATAAGGAAGGGTAGATAGTTATGTAGGGAATAGGATTCTTGCGTTATATAGCACCGTTAAAAGATAGAATAGATTTGAACAACCCATGTATATGTTGAGCAATGGGATGAGATGAAATGCAGTAGGAGAGGGGGGGGGGGGGGGGGGTGATGAGTCAAAAGGGGTAGAAAATCAGACGAAGACGAATTGCCAGTTGTGTGTGTAAAATAAAGTTAGCTGGTACGATTGCTTTTTACATCTGGGAAATTTCATTTTGGACATTTACTCCCAAATCATGTTTTTTTAGAATAAAAATATGCGTGCTCGTGTTAAAAATAGCTCACATGTTTCAGGCCTACCTATCATGTTGGTTTTTGATTAGGTATAACCAGGCATGATGGTAGGCTATAAAATTGCTTTTCTTTTTCTTTTGAAATTTTTAATACTTTGATCATTTTCAATGATTCTCAATAATTTTCAATTATTTAGCAACCAAATATTGCATGAATTCATATTTAATTAATTATGCATTGATTTTCCTACAAGTTCAACTAAAAATACCCCATGTAGAGAGTCCGATTTCGGTTGGCTGCCCCGATCTGATACATGCAATATGAGTATACCACGTCATGGTATTAGATGCAATCAATCAATCATCATGATGTCTTTATTCCGAGTTGAAATACCAGAGCTCTGTAAGACAGTCATTGACAGTCGGTTAGTGCTGGCCATGCAGTACTGGACAGGCAGTACAGAGAAGACGGGTGGTACAGAAATGGCGGGCAGTACAGATTAGGGAGGGCAGTGCTGGACAGGCAAGCACTACTGGACAAGGAGGCACTAAATGGGCAGGCGGTCATTGCTGGATGGGCATGCAGTAATGGGCAGTCAGGCAGTAGATAATTATTTAACTCAGAGAAACTTTACAATCAACACAAACTGTATTCAGGTATTCATATTTAGAATATCCAAGTTTCATTTAGAGCTGTAGTCCTGGAACGATATGAAAACTAGGCAAAACGCGCAAAATATACATTGTATAATATGAACGATATATTGATATGGAATGTACTTAAAAACTCTGCACAACTCAAATTGTATGAAATATAGGCCTACTCGATAATTATACACACTTTGACTTCGAAACTTTCAAGTCTAGAAAGCCGTGAATCACTGTGACATGATTGACATGATTCTGCATAACTGTTATTTCTATTTTCTAGTCAACTGTACCAAATATATATTATTCAATACAATATATTCTTCAAAACAGCTATTTCGATCTAGATCAGAATGTGAAATAGACTATATAGTGTATCTTTTATGAGTTCACATAAAGGAAATTTTCAAATGTTTTTGAAGAGATTTTTTTTCAAATTTTCTGCCTGGCCTGATCTTATGAGATTTTTCATAATTTCGCTATGAATTTTCTCATAAGTAGTCCAACCAAGTTGGCCCAAATACTATGCAGTTCCAAGTTGGATAAGTGCGTGTTCATAAAATGTTTCATGTTGATCAGTCAAACCGTGTGACCTGGCTGTGCTGTGCATTGTTATATCGACACGTTGGACGAAAATGAAAATACGATCGTTCATTACAGTGATATAATATAAGCATTATTAATCATTCTATAAAAATGAAACAAAGATTATTATGAAGATTAAATTGACCGATTTTTATTGATTCTACTTTTTTCAAGTTTGTGCCTCAATTTTCAATATTATTTCTTTTCATCGTTATGATTTCAAGCAACACATTACAATACCTGATTCTTGTACAGACGTGCATGTGAAACACCAGTCCAGGGTAATTTTCTTACTCATTTGAATAATCTATGTAGAAATTTGTTGAGCGAATAAGTCTAATCTAATATTCGGTAATTGCGAAATAATTGCTCTAATTAAATCAAGTTGTTTACAAGTATTCCCGTGTTCGAGCTATAGGCGTCTGCCCGTGGGACAATCGGCTTTATGCGTGAGAGACCGCGATTACTCTAGCGGCTAAACTATAAACTCTATAATATACATCTCCTCGCATGACCTTCACTTTGGAACATAACACCATAGAAGAAAGAGTTAGGGAAGAACTTCATATAGCTTATATGAGCCAACTGCTGCGCGAATTAGACGACCGATGTGGCCGGATAAGCTGTAGTTCAACTTCGAATATATACGCGGCGCTACTGTAGAAAAAAAATATTTCTATTGTGCTCTCTCTTACTTTCGTATGTTGACTGTAATTAATGAGTAAATTGAATATGCGCGCAAATGCCGTTGACGAAAGGATTCGGATATGTGGCGATTCTAGCGATACTGCGACTAAGTGTTGAACTGTACCACTAACCATCAAAAACTCGAAGAGAATTTAACATGAACTATAATATTCTTCTCTCACTCTTCATTTTATCATAAGACCGAAATAAATGGTTACTTTTTACTTTATTGGGTTTTGACGACGCATTGTAATGATGAATGAGAATGATTAACGAGATGACGAAATGATGAGATGATGAGATGAACTGAAGGTTTCTTTAGGTAATGGGAAGGAAGCAGTCGTGGTCTTTATCGAAGGAACCATCTCAGCATCAAGCTCGGCTACAAGGGCAACCACGAGAAACCTCTGTAAAGATAGACGGTGGCGAAGATCGAACCGAGGCCCGATGGATACCCCATATTTAGATCGGATAGAGCAAGAGCGTATCCACTGAGCTATCAATACCGGTATCGATATTGGTGTTTCTTACCGAAGTCCGAGAAAAATTTTAATTCCTAGCGATGAATAAGAAAATTTTGGAGGTACTCATTTTTTTCTTCATATTTCATTAACATCTCAACTTCAATTCCTTTCAATTCGTTGTCAAACCACTATTAATCCTATATTTTTTACTTTGCACTATGCCATAGAAATCAGACGTTCATCGCCAAGCTTACGTGTTGGTATAGATGTATTCTATTTTTTTCAATTGAAGAAACAATTGTAGGTCCTATGTTCATCATTCTGTGTCATCGGTCACCTGGAGGTCAGAGTTTCTTGTGACAATGACGAATGTATTTTTATATATAAATATTAGAGGGAGACCAGTCTTTGCCACCACGTTTGCAAACATAAAAATTGATCATCAATTAAAAATTAGTGAATTAAGTGAAGCTCGATCAATTTCATCTTCACAATTCAATGGTAACTTTGAAATATCTAATAGACTGGGGTTTAGATGAATCAAACGATGGAATATTTCGCGCAAAACTGAGAGAACTCAGCACATCGAATGTGATTACAATATACCCGAATACACCATATGGAGATAAATATTATCCATAACAAATCTGTATTCTCGCAGATTTGACGATTTTTAAATAATTTAAATCTCATTCATTTGGTAAAAAATTAATTATTCGATTATCTTTCTCTCACAACGTTTATCAATTAGGTATTTGTGTTTAAATTGATAGAATATATTAATTAAAATGATAGCCGACATGTAGTTACATGATAGAGAAAGAAACGTGAATCTCAAAATATATAAGCTATCGATTTTGTGATTAGATTCAAATTTCAAAGCAATTTTGCCAAAGCTCTGATTTCTTGCGATGATTCGATGAGCGTAGCTATAGAAGATTTCCATCTTTCAATCTAACGGGAAGTGAGAAGGTCTTTTATATGGTTTATCTTCTGTTTTTACGTCAGCTCTTTAACAGATTGGAACTTTTACTGTCATCAATAGATGAATGGTCCTATTCAATCAGTACCCTGTTTTATACACCTTCACCGACCTATCACTGAAACAGTTGACTACATTTACATAAATGAATAATATTACACAAATATAAAATTTGGTATATTTGATTAACTGCCTAATTTGATTAACTGATTAACTTGATTAATTGTTTCAGCTAAGACAACGCTCCAGAAAAAGAAATCATTTCGAGACTGGGTTCAAGCCCCGTATAAGGGATGAACTTTAATTAGTCAACGTCCTTTCACACCTTTCAACCCATCGTTTCATTATAACTCGCTCATTCGTACCCCCACATAGCCCAGTTGTTGATGCGTTTATCAAGAGTGTAAATAAGAGTCAATTTAGTGAAATATCAATCTTTCGGTGATAACTTTCGAACGGTATGAGATATTAAAAGTCGAATACGGAGGAAACACAGATATTTTTAATACCTTCAAGATGATATAAAATGTGTTGCATATAGTTGTCAAGCGTATATGGGGCTGAGAAATGTGTATTTTTATCTGTACATTTGACAATTATGTGATATGAGTTGAATAATTATATAAATTATATCAACTTGATGGTTCCAAGATTATCTGTGTATACTGCGTATTAGAATTCTGATATCTCATACCGTTCGGAAATTATCAACAAAAAACTTAAATTTCGTCAAATCGTCTCCCATAGACTCCTTAAGCGTCTCGAAAAAAAATTTATAATAAAAAGTTCAAAAATTTGTATCACTCATTATTATTTAATTCATACATCAATTTACACATTACACTCCGTTTCTTCTTTTCCATAGATGAGTACAGTAACTTTTAAAATTATTCCACATTAACCTCAACTCTTCGTTAACCTCAGAATGTAATACATTACATGATCATGTTGTATTTACCTGGGCTAAGTGAATAAGAGCTATGGTGGGTCACCCCTGTTTAATGAACCATTAAATCTGTCTTAGTTGTTAAAAGCTCATCTAGCTTGCTCTTGATGACTCGTCCTCACAGATGATTGGCTACTGACATGTCACATGGCCATTACGTCACACCCCCCTTTAACCCCTCCGCCCAGCCCTCCCTGGGGGGTGCTCGTTGCATAAGTGATCCAAGATGCAATAGGCTACTGACACCAATTAGGAGAGAGAGAGAGAGAGAGAGAGAGAGAGAGAGAGAGAGAGAGAGAGAGAAAGAGAGAGAGAATTTAAACGATGGAAACAGTAATCGTTTTCGTCTTATATTTAGGATTGACTGAAAGAATCTTGATAATTATTCAACATTCAATGAGAAGTCAAATCAAAATGTAGTTTAATTAACATGATGATTTTTTTGTTCGATTGAAAAGAATATATTCATTCTAATTGTATACCGAACTGCGTTTTAACCATTTATATTCACATAGTATGCGAGTTGATAATCCTGTATTAATTGTAGAGTTGTTCTATCGTTTTGTTGAAGGAGTACAAATCTCTTCGTAATCTGTTCAAGATTATTCTTATCACAGTCTGGTATAGAGCTACAGATAATATGGAATCTGATCTGGAATGGGAGATATATATTATATATATTATATACATCCACAGTTTTTGACAATGAGAGCCTATAAATAAATAAATTTCGAAACCATTTTCCTATCTAACATTGCTGAAACTTAATATTACAAACAAACAGATTGAACATAAAATGGAGATAAAAAATGAAACCTCAGAGAAGTTATCATTATTTTAGTATAGCCCATATATATATATATATATATATATATATATATATATATATATATATATATATATATATATATATATATATATATATATATATATATATATATATATATATATATATATATATATATATATATATATATATATATATATATATATATATATTGAAGTGGAGTGGAGTATAGGCACACTACACCGTAGCACACACTGTCGGAAACCAGATTTCGGACGGGGGGCACTGCAGGAAACTACATAACGCCTTGCACAATGTCGGTAAGGCAGTAAGCCTAAACGCGCCTTTTTTTTACTTTTTATAAAATTATTTTTGAATTCATGTTCTATCTTAACCTATACTAACCTAAGCTAACCTAACCTAACATCTCGCCAGTAGGCCTAGGCTACATCCTTCTCAATGGTGTGCGTCTTCTCATGCACAAAACGTTGAGACATGGCATTGGGCAGTACGCCCCATCTGGAATTTGAGTTCGAGCAGTACGTCCAACAAAACAGGTTCAGTACAATTCGGGCACCATGCTACGGGCCCAGTGCGCTTATCCACCAGTGGGGCGGACGAGACAAAGTTTTCGGGATTCAGTGATAAGAGTATGAAAAATTGAGGTTGTTTTCAGAAAAACAATCTGATATTTTATAAGAAGGATGCCTTCAGACTTGTCTTCAAAACTCTATGGTCTATCATCAGAAAACGATTATACCTGTGTGAACTGAAAGAAATTTAAATGTTTTGAATATGATATATATATATATATATATATATATATATATATATATATATATATATATATATATATATATATGTGAATATATTTATATATGTATATATATATATATATATATATATATATATATATATATATATATATATATATATATATATATATATATATATATATATAAATAAATGACCTATGAATTACGAACAATATAGGCCTATATGTAGTGAAAAAACAGTTCTAAAATCGAACCAAATCAACCGTAACGTGATTATTCTTCCAACCCCAAAATCGTCCAACCCCCTCCATCCCCAAACGTGTACGGGACATAGAAGCCTCCGTTAGAAAAAAAAAAGTTAATTTTTTTTCTGAATATATCTTCAAATTTTCATACCTCCACCACCAAAGCCTGCACACTATCTCATACGCTCCAATATCTAGCTTCACAAATTTTCTGTTCGTCAAAGATCACTCGTCCCCAGAGCCTCTAAGCTATCTAGAAACGTTATACATGTGTAATCTGAATTTTACCTGAAATTTTCAATCTAAATAGTCATCCCAAGCTAGGTTTGATGACAAATTATAAAAATGCCATGAAACCAGGTGAAAATATATTTTTTTGCCCCGTCATATAGGTCAATCACTAGTTTTTTCAAAATATAATGAAATGATTGAAATAATATTTGCAGTGAAAGAGCAGTTTATAATCGGAACTAAAGAAGCTAAATTAATTTCACACCCCTCCTTCCACCCCTTGAAGGTCCCACCCCCAGCACCCTCAAACGAAAAGGGAATCTGAAGGAACTCCATTTCAGATTCAGCTATTCTTTCAGAAAATTCAGAATATGTGCTAAAATTAATGTCCATGCTTATATAAATATACCCCGAAAAGTTATAGCAAACTTATTCCAACTTATATAATCCACCCAGCACCCAGCAGTAATAAATAGTTAAATACCACCTAAAATCAAAATTGAGAGTATTCCTTCAGTTTATAATACGCGATAAAGTTTTATATACGCGACAGACCTACATGAGGATTCAATATTAGTTCTATCAAATCATCCGAGGGTCAGACCTACATTGCCTTTGTACAGTCTATAATCTTTCATGATAGCTTTAGGCGGATAGGCCTACTATAGAGCTTCTGGCTCCTTGGTAGCACCAGGACGTATTTCCTATTATAGTTGAGCACATTTTCGGTTATTTTGGTCAACTTTATTTCCACATTAAACATCAATTTTTCTGCTGATATCTTTATGAGAAAAGTGAATGTTGAAAGATGGCTACTTTACTACGTGCATTTCAGCGATTATAAGGTATTAATTGCCTTGAAGATGAGCATGACGACTTTTATCTTCTGCGACTTGAGAGGAAAGATCCATGCCATTGAAGCCGTTGTAAGAACACCATGTATTCTCCTCTGATTGATGTCCTCTGTTAATCTTAGTGGCATGAGTCACAACTAGCATTTCAATTATCAACGAATGAACACAATAAAATATATAAATATATATATATTACGGTATTGTACATAACTTCAAATCTTCAATTTAGCCTACTTGCTATACTTCTATCACATTTTTTTCATTCATCCCTATTGGGGTATATTAGGGTAATGTAATGATAACTGAAGATATATTGGAGTGAATGCATGGTTGATCATCAATGAGGTTATTGAACAATGAGATGAAGACTTCTTAGGCATTCGAAGAAAAGTGGAAGAAACTATCGTGTATATGTTGTGGTAACCAACCCTGCATTCACCCATAGGCTGCAGAGGTAAACCTAAAAAAAACTCTGTAAAGTTGGTCGGTGGCTCTCAAGCACTCAAGCTCCCGGTCACATGGAGTCATACTGTCAGTGCTGGTTTATCACATCACATTCCAATAAACATTACTATTCGACCATAGTTCCATATCACATTAAAATAAATTACCATCACTCGACTCTCAATAAAGACAATCAACACAATCTTATAATGATAATGTACTACATTTTATAACACATAATAATGAAAAGATATCACAAATAATCCATCAGATGTAATTTTTCTTTACTTTTACATCTTATTTTAATCCAACTTCAAAACATGGTCTATAAACTAGAATTCACGAATGTTCAGAATTAGTCTTGTCTTATAAATCATACTAATATAAGACGTTCGTGTAATATTATTCTCCCTGGTTCTTACTTCATATTAATTATACTAATTAGGCTTCCTTTCTGGTCGACCGGTGTGTAAATGTGGTGGTAATTTGTTATTTTCTATTAAAGATTACACAATTAGACGTATATTTAGGGTTAGCAACCTATTAGATTTATAATGGGCAAATAATTAAATTGTACAACTTAATTGCAGATGCGTGGTTGTTGTCATGGTCGAAGGCGGTTGGGTGGACGGTGGGTGGGTATTATACACTACTACCACCTACTCGCCCTGGACGTCTTATGTCTTCATCTCAATTGTGTTTTAGTTTAGAAGACTGGCTATTGTTTGATACATGGTCGAGCGATGCCGTTGACATGTTTTAATCATTTATGAAAACAAGATTGGTGGCTTTGTGTAGCAAGTTCTTGAGACGGCATTGAGTGATTCACCTTATGAAGTAGAATTCTACAAATAATATGAACAATATATCAAGAGCTAGATGTACTTCGATTTCAATGGGGGTGGCACAGTAGTTGCTTTGAAGCAGAATGCAGAAACAATGTCGACTTTTGTTGGTAACGAACGACCATTGTAGTTTGAATGACATTGCTCAATCCCACAGTTAAATGAGGTGAGAATTATAAATAATTATATGTTTATTATTTTGATTTTCTCGAAGCTTGACGTGGTTGTTAATTCTTGAACAAAGATACATTATATTATACTTAGCAATCGCAATATATCAGATAGAGATACAAAGATGAACAAGGTGTGGAAATGTAGATTTATGTACTACACATAAAGCGATGAGTTATTCTATGATCAGTCAGTTCTCTGAATCACCTAAAAATAGACACGATCAAAATCTGATTTCAACAACAGGGAAAACAATAAAATGGAATCTGTTTCCAAATTTTCCCATGTTTGAATATTCGAAGTTTGGAAAAATCATGAGAATAAAAGGATATATTGTGTGGGATGAATCAAAACTAATACTGCATGAATGAGAATGAATGATAGAAGAATGTTGAAGATTGAATGAGATGATATTCTGTTAAATAAATAAATAAATATATAAATATATATATATATATATATATGAATATATATATATATATATATATATATATATATATATATATATATATATATATATATATATATATATATATATGTGTGCATATATATTATATATATATATGGATATAAATACATATATATAGATAATACATATATATATATATATATATATATATATATATATATATATATATACACATATATATATATGAATATATATATATATATATTTATATATATATATATATATATATATATATATATATATATGTATATATATATATATATATATATATATATATATATATATATATATATTTATATATATTTATATATATATATATATATATATATATATATATATATATATATATATATATATATATATATATATATATATATATATGAGCCGATTTACGTCAGATCACGACATGTTGATGAGGCAAATAAGATAGGCTATTTCGTCTGAAAATGTGTTACAAACAGCGGTCCTAAATAAGTCAGAATGCGATGGGGTTGTAAACTAGAGGTTCATTGTGTGACCAGGGTCCATGCAAAGTGTTACATTTCAGTGGTGGCATTGCGATATGACACCAACAGCTAACAATTTCTTGGAATGCTGGTAATGTGCGGTCATACCGTTGCATGAATATATTTCCTCATCTTTTAGAAACATTTCCAATTCTATTCCAATTCCGAACACAATTATGCTTGTCTCGATGCGTAATGTTTGCGGAACTAACCTTTTGTCGTCTTAGCCATGAATAAGTGTAAACCTTTCAGACGAAAAGTTTGTGTGAAGTTAGCTTGTTACGTTTATTGCCTTGTTTACTCCGTCACCAAAAACATGTGAATGCTGTTGTTGTTGCAATAGTTGCTATTAGAATTAGCCTTGGCATGCCTAAGATATTTTAACCACCCTCGTATGCCTTATTATTATTCATCACAAGAATCTTACTGGACTCTCTTGAAATCAGGCAGTTGGTCAAATAGCAGGGCTCAAGACAGTTTGTTCTCCACTATCTCAAGTTGCATAAGATTCTGCCTTAATACAATTCACATCTAAACTCAAGGTAAGTTGACAAGAAATTAGAGAAATAATTCACCATACTTGCACTCACAACATAAACATAAATAAATATATATATATATATATATATATATATATATATATATATATATATATATATATATATATATATAAATATATATATATATATATATATATATATATATATATATATATATATATATTTATTCATATATATATATATATATATATATATATGTATATATATATATATGAATATATATATATATCTATATCTATATATATATATATATATATATATATATATATATATATATATATATATACTTTATATATACATATATATATATATATATATATATATATATATAATATATATATATATATATATATGATATATACACATATATATATTCATATATATATATATATACATATATATATATATATATATTCATATATATATATATATATATATATTTATATATATATATATATATATATATATATATATATATATATATATATATATATATACACATATATATATTCATATATATATATATATACATATATATATATATATATTCATATATATATATATATATATATATTATATATATATATATATATATATATATATATATATATATATATATATATATATATATATATATATATATATATATATGTATGTATATATATATATATATATATATATATATATAATATATATGTTATCAATAACTGATTCTTTATCGTTAATCAGAAGTCATGTTAGTATGTGAAATATGTATTAAATTGCCCGACGTTCCAACTACAATATAGCAGTCATTTTCAAAAGACAAAATGAAAATTTGAATATCAGGAGTAAATATCATGAATGAAAGAACAGATTCAAATATACATCCTCAACACATTTCTTTCAAATGTATGATATATGTTCGTGAATATTATATTTCCATTTTGGCCCTGATATATATATATATATATATATATATATATATATATATATATATATATATATATATATATATATATATATATATATATATTCATATACGTATATATATATATATATATATATATATATTTTTTTTTTTTCTATTTTTTTTTCATATATATATATATATATATATATATATATATATATATATATATATATATATTATATATATTTGAAACCATTTGAGTGTACATGAAAAAGTAAATATCAAATATAATTCCCGAACATTCAGTCATTTATTATAACCTTTATGAAACCCTACTCAGATATATGACATAGAATGAAGCAATTTGAAACATTAAGGCCGCTTAGATTCTGAGTATTCAATATTTAGGTTCTAAATGTTACTTATTCAACATCAATTACGAAAATATGACTTTTTCATGCCACAACCTACTATCAATGGTGTCGACTATCAGTGAGCAAAATAATCCTTCCAGTAGCTAATAAATAAACACATTATAATTCAATCTAAAATGTACATAACTGTAACCTATTACATTGAAATGGAACGCCACCCACCTTATAAGTAATTTACACAATTCAACTCCATTTTTAATTGATGCTTATCTCTCACCAATCAATTCTCTCGATCTCCCAGTCATACATGTTTGCAATATCTGATGGTAGCAAAATTCTATTTGTGTACACTCTAGGATGGGTTGCGTATGAATAGCTGTCACTGTATCACAATCTTCGGATGCTAGCATTCCGTCATTTGTCTGCGGCCTTCTCGAAGCTGAGCATTAATAACTGTTGTGGGGTGTCATTGTTGTCTGCAGCTCGCCCCCTCCTCCTCTTATGCCTCCCAACTCAACCCACCCCCCACGTTGCTTTTAGGGGATGCGTGTCATTCAGACATGGCGGCCGGTCGGCCAGGCTTTCCAACTGGATGTGCGTGCATACATGCTTGTTTTGTCATATTTGGTTATTTCAACCCGCCTGCACACCGAGGATGATTTATCATTTTTACATCGGATGGGTGAGAGAGAGAGAGAGAGAGAGAGAGAGAGAGAGAGAGAGAGAGGAGAGAGAGAGAGAGAGAGAGAGAGAGAGAGAGGAGGGTGAGAGGGAGAGAGGATTGTAGCGGGTGTGGGTGAATGAGGGGGGACGAGGAAAGGGGATGCTGCTTGTGTCGGAATGTTAAGCCTATGTAGTTTGCGAATTATATGTTGCGCATTTTGATATATTTTTGCAACAAAGAATAGGCTTCGAAAAATTTCAAGAATGTTTAGTATTGGCTTGTAGTGGTATTCAGCATACTTGTGATTCAAGCATTAATATTATGTTGGTTCCATATATACTGATTTTATCCCTGTTTACCATTTGAGAAGTGGTATTTGAATAAATAATTTCGTCTTGTCTGTCAACTATACGAATACTCGTATATAGTTGATATGCCTGCAATAAACATTTATTTATATGATTGATTCAATAGGTGTACGATTAGACGATTACCAATTATGGAAAATGAGAAGTGGAATCCAGATTATCGTCATATATAAATCTTTATTCAGATCTCTGCCCATGTGCATTAATTGGGTTGCCTGAATCGACACGGAATAACAATTAAATTCAAATTCAGAATGGATGAGAGCATACAAATAAAATTCTCAAGACGAGGGTGATTTGAGACTGAAATGATAAAGCTAATTTTGACTGTATAAATGATTCCCAGGAATAATAATTGAATCGCGTAGTACGCTCACTACTATATCCTTAATAATGGGAGATATACCAAATTTGATCAAGCATTCTCAATCATAAGATTAATCGAAATATTAATCATACATCAATTGGATTCAACAGAAGAGACGCCTGTTGAACCTAATCAGAAATGTTTACGTCACGATGACATAAATTCTACAAGAATCCGTCTTAATTTGTTAATGTGCGTGGATAATCTATAATTATCCGAGGAACATGAAATTGTCAGATATGACATATTAATACAATGACGTGAGATAAATTTAGTATCGCATTAAAAACACGGAGTTATTTCTGCATCGTTGTCACTTTGGAGTACTGTTTGCCTCGGGTGTTTAATCGCGGCCATCTTACTTCTCCCATCTTGCATGTGTCCTTTTCCTGTCAAAAGTGTCGGACGTTCGGCCTCTCACCCCCCCCCCCCCCCCCCCTCTTCTTCATCTCTCTCAGTATCACTCTTTCACACACTTCCTCGAACCACCCCATTCCACCAAAACCACCCTCCCACCCAAGCCAACCGTAAAGAAACCATAACAATCCCAGCCAAAGCCAGGATTTACACGAAAGGTGACTTTTATCAATGCTTGCTAGCTTTCTGGCTGTATCATCCTCTACTTTGTATTCCGGATTTGATTGACATACACCAGCAAAAGCTCAAAAGAAAGAGAGAAAAATGGAAACGACGGCTTATGGAAGAGTAAATGTTTGATCTACGCAGCTATATGAAAATTCGCAACCTTTTTTTACCTCCGATTTTGCTTTCCTCAGTTGGCTGCATGCTTTAAGACGAATAGTTTTTATCAATTTCCTCTTCTATCCTTCGTGAATGGCCTTCTATGATATATGATATTCATATCTGAGGACTCGGGACATATAACTCTTAATGAACAAATAGGCCTATAGCAGTTTCAAACGTGAACTTTGCGTTGACCAAAAGTTCCAAGCTCCTGTTGTTCTCAAGACACTTTGAACTTTTAAAGCCCACAAGTTTTGTGTTTGTAGGTTTTATCACGTATTTTCTGTCGTAATTACAGACTTCGAAATCTTTTTCTAGTAAACGTTTTGGTGTTTTATATGGGGGGAGGAAGGGGAGGGCTTAGCTCAACGAAATAGAGAAATCTTGAAAATGGATAGAATATAAAAAAGGGGGTTTTGCAAAGAGATCAAAAATCGTTTTGGGTCATTCATAAGAAAAAGTTTCCTCGTCTTCTGAGAAGATTGAGAGGATTTACTCCGCTGCTGCTTGCTTGCTTCCTACTGCTTGTTTTTTTTATCGCGTTTTCGAAGCAACTGTATTTTTTTAAACTAATATGCGCGATATTTCCGGACGTCAGAAGTCAATGTTAGATTGTCATATTTTTACAATTTCACAAACTGTAATGATAAAGTTTTATCCTTTTCAAAATACAGTAAATCTCATTTTTATAACAACCTCATTTTTCGTCACTATGGATAAAAAAATTACTTTGCATTTTTTATCGGCATCCTCAACTTTTTCTCCATACAGTCACATATTTTATTCAACAAGCGAATACTGATCGACGGCAGAGAGTATAATAATTCCATCTTACTTTTTTATATATTATACTTCGAATTAAAATAATGTTATGAAATTACTCTCTTTACTTCTCTTGACATTTTGATTAAAACGACATGATTCAGTGATTTACCTTTGCAATTACTTGTAATAATTCAGTTCAATGTATACAGCATTCCTATACACCAATGTCTCCTATACTGGATATAGCAAATAAAAACAACAGTTTCAATAAAACCAACAAGAATTAACACAAAGCATTCGTCTCCATTCAAATGTAGTAAAAATGATTGTAATTAATCCTTGGTTGGTGTTAATGCACATTTCTATTACAATAATGTATAGCGTACATATTTATTCTAATCAACGAAACATTCTGGTATTTTGTTGAAATTCTCCAAGCCAAAATCATTCAAAATGTTGTAATTAAATTGGATTTTGTGCTAAATTGATTGTATGTCGTTGGTGTTCAGCATGCATTCTTGAGGTTATTGAATGATTATCCCATTGAAATTCCATTCCAGCACATCACATGACAGTGCCTCCATATATTAGTGACTAGCCTGACTGGTGGGCCGGCGTAGCGTGTGGCCTACTACCAGGCAACAGCAGGGGTTGCAAATGAGCTTGATCAAATTATATGACAAACGTTCAATGTGTATTATCTATAAACCAACAATAGGATTTCGTCCATATCACTATAGTATGATACTAGTACCAAACTCCAATTACATTTTGTCCGATTGAAAATTATGACCATCTTGCATTGTTAATAATGATTTGTAATTACCTTTATCTTGAAGAGTTGAGATGAAATTTCCATTAGATATGTGGTGAACATCAATTATGATATTGCATCAAATTATTCTGATATAATTCTGTTCCACATAGATAATGTGTGAATCATTTTTTTCTCTGTTGTTATGTAGCGCTTTTGTTTCCATGCAAAAGCAAAGATGCCATGCAAAGATTTTGTTTTCAAAATCGAAGCATCAAACGAATTAAAATGTCTTGTGGCCCAAAACTATTCAAGGTATAATATTTACACCAATGCGATTTTGTATATTAAGCTTATTTTGATTTTCTTTCTAGTTATATGATATCACTAGTTAAAATCGTTTGTACAAAAGCAGACCATTAATTTTCTACGAGCATCAAAATGGTGTATGACATTACTCACATCTTAATATTTGTATTGAATCGTAAACGTACGTGGTACGGTACTTGGAAGAATACAATATTTGCAGAACTGATTTGAAGATTGATTATTCTAGGGACTACAGTATACGCTCCTCGGTTGTTCGGCTCTGTCCTATGACTCCATCAGAAATATTAATACTAAAATAGCAGTATATTTGAAATATCAAATATTAACAAAAATATTTGAAACCCCGAGCAAAATTCATGGCAGTATTCTTGAATAGGCCTACTCACAGTTTTTCACAAATTTTCTACATTTCCAGATTCTGATAAGTGTGTCAAATTTGTTAGTCAAAAATAGTAAAAAAAACTATGTTCAAATTATTATGGCCTAATGAAATTATTGTTTCAAGATGTTGACGCTTGTTTCCTCTCAATAACGAATCAAAGAAAATAAGAATTTCTGCAGTGAAAGAATCTTCATTTTCAAGAGAATTTTTCTTGTCAATATCAATAATCACTATAAACATCAATATTAAAAACCGTCAAGTACTTGCTCAGTACTCTGGATTAATGTAATCAATCTAATTCACTAATCCCAACTTTCTGAAAACCTCTACCGCAATAATTCCACCTCACCATTCTCTTTAGCCTCTAATCCTCCAGTATAGCTCATAGACTCTGTTTAGGTACACCCCTGCGCGAATATCTCGTCTCTACTATTACAAGCGGTACAAGCATAGGGACATTATGCGTAAACCCATCACATAGAATAGACATTCCCTACACACTCGGCCACAACTATGTAGTATGTGATTTCACCCATGCTTTGCTTCGATCACCCCCCCCCCCCCACCCCCCCCCCCCCCCACCCATACCCGGTCTCACCCCCTCTCCCACGCAATAACCCGCTGCTTATTACATACTGTACATAACTAGCGTATATATACAGCTCATAGGTATACGGCGTAGTGAACGCGATGGGGGGTGGAAATTAGGAACACACAGTTCACATCATGCAAAATGGATGTAAGCTAAACATGTTTTAATAAAATGTGATGCATTTTTTGTACCCGTGGAGTTCTGTTTTACCGTACTGGTTTTGAGAGGAATTTGCCCTTCATGTGATGAGAGTGGGTGGTTCTGAAAAAAACCTGGTATCTCGACGTTACGGGGTGAAACAGCACGCCATCTTCAGGAGTCATTCTGAAATCGTAGAGGTCATTGAATCGAATGAATCCTTGAATTCGATTGAAGGACCTCTACGCGACCAGAACTACTCCTGAAGATGGCGCACAATTTTGCACCGAAACGTAGAGATACCAGGTTCTTTTCAGAACAACCCACTCCTTAATTCAGGTTGATAGGAAAGGAATATATTTTCATCGAACCAATCTGAATCATTCCTGTTCATAAAAACAACGCACAATTGAATTATCTCAAGAAAAGCGTGATTAATAGCGAGTTTCAAAAAAGCGCTTTCGATTGTCACAACTCATTTAATTTCAACAGTGTCGAACAAAATATTATGTAAAACTTAGTTATTAATGTTGCCGATTGAATATGAATCGAAACGAACTATAATGTCCGATATAACGAACAGAAAATTTGTTGATTGTTGATAATTAGTGGATTAACTTGTTATCAGTTACCCTTTTTGTTTATCAATGCTATTTTTGTTCCTCAGTTGGTTATTATTCATAAGTACAACATTTTTATCATTCGTGTAACGCGGTCTATTTGATACATAATACGAGAAGAAAATGATATGAGAAAATTAAACTTCCGGAAAAAAATATCACATATTTAATATTTGCCATCTCTATTACACAACAATATCTCACTACTTAGGCCTATACTTATTCATAGGCCTACTGCTTATATTATGGTAATCATTCTGATGAAACAATCATAGAGCAAAACGCAATACGATTATTTTATTCTTCGTTATTCGGTTTGAAGGCCTCTAAGATAATAAATCATTTTGGGTTCGTGTTCTTTGTTTCGACGAAGCGAATGTATTTGTTTGAAGAGCGTGGAATCGGAAATGTGTCGTGGTAATTTGGGTGTGGAGAGTTCCAGCGGGCCTTCCTGCATGGCCGGCTACTGCGCCGCGTATAGAAAATAGGCGTGCATGCAAGTAGGACGTTGCGTTTTCGAAAAGGGTGAAAAAAAGTAGCTTCTAGAACGAATTCAAAATAATCGCGGCTCTATATGTGGTGCATAGGCAGCTGGGGTATAACGTCATTTCAAAGAAAGCACCTCGAAATTAATGACTTCAAAATGGTGTCAAAATTCTAGATCTAGCTCTATCATTAATTGATGGGTTTGTTTTAGTATATTTAGGGGTGGATCTTGGCTCATTTTATCATGAACTATTTTATTCAACAACTAATGAAGATACAACCAAGAACAAGAAAGAAAGAAGATTTTTCAAGCATCATTAGAAATACAGTTTTTCAAACTATAAATAGACGTATGCTGGAAATTCAGACGTGATAGTTGAATATTTAATGTGCATTGAATTTTTGAAACATCACAATAATGACCACGAATACACTGATATGTTATTACAACAATTCTCTATTGAATGAGTAATCAGCAGTTTTATAATCGAGAGATACCGTTCATCATTATAGTATCATGGTCAGTAGCGTAGCCAGGATTATATTTGGGGGAGGCCGAAACTCAAAAATGCCAAAAAAAATGGAAATCGATAGTCGTATTTGAAAATATGCTCTATGAAGGAATACAGCTCACTCCCAATAACCATCACATACCCATTCCAATTATATTAACTTCATAAAATAATATATAATATTTTATTCATCACAAACTTATTCTTTTTATTCTAATAAATCAATTTCAGTCCAGCTTCGTTCAATTTTCAGAGGGGGGAGGGGCGCCCTTTATAGACCTACCATATTGATCATGGTCGTAATAATCTTTCTTCTTCAAATATGAAAAATTGGGTGGATATCAAATCAAGATTATTGTATGAACGCACACGATTGCATGAATTATGCTGCACAAAATCATGAAATCATAATATTCTCTATCAAAGATCGCTCTCAAAATCTGGATAACGCTTAATGTTCTCTACTTGTGATACCATATTATACGTAATGTCTAAATTAGCGTTTTCCCGATGAAATAACACGACCATTAGTGTTGGGCGGTCGGTCAGCATGTAATTGAATGTCCTATCCTCTAGTCTTTACTGCCGATAGATAGGCCTAGTAATAAGCGGCGTGCGACTGGAACCTCAATAGACACGAGAATAGTACATGATTAATGGGTATCACACAGCACAGCTACGTGGATTATTACACACGATTTCAATAACGAACGGGTGATTTTTCTTGCTGAATCATAGTTAATATATCGTTCGCTTATCCACATGGAAAAATAAAAAAAAGCTAAAGATGAATTGAGTTTTAATTATTTTATGAAAACTCTTTATTATTATGTACGCTCTACAATTTACCGTTTATATACAAGCACGTTTGATTTTTCTTCATTTTCTTTCAATTCAAATACAAATAATTTCAGCTTATGATGAGAATAATTGTTTTATATTTTTCACTCAGTATGCATCAGTAAAAAATCATCGGTACAAATCAACTTCGGTAGTTAGTCATTATCAGTAATTATCAGTTACTGATCAGTATAGGTGAAAAATCTAGTTTTATGAAAATTTTGTTCATGTTATGTGTTAACAGGATTCATGTCATCCAATTTTTAATTTTTAATAGAAGAGTACAAACAGATCATAGAGCTGGCTCAGTGTTGAACAGCGTTTCAATATCTATTTCTATTTTGTCTATATTTTTATGTTATATATAAATCAACTTCCACCATTGAGAAAAAAAAAACATGCGTAACTCTTCGAAAAAGCATACTAATTTCATTTTTCAAAACTAGTATTTGTAATTCAATACAGCCTCAAATAGCAATTTATATGAGAGACATTCATTACTTCATGCCAAACTGACAAACTGAACCTAGAAAATAATTTCCAGCCCTGAAATCCCATCATCTCGAAATGCTCGCAAAAAAGACGAAATAATTGTCTGAATTTTGACTGAAAGTTTTGTCGCCTCGGTTGACTGTATTCTGGCCACGTCTTCGCCTAGTGCCTATAGATATTGTGTACACCGCTCGTACTGATATCGACTACGGCAACGAAACGACGAGGGAGAGATGGTCGGGCAGAACAACGTACGAAAGTAGGAGTTCTATAAATCTATGTCAGGTGGTAAATGTGGCGACACTAGAGCTTCGATTAGTGTGATTACCCGATGAATACAGAGAAGCCGAGGCTAGGCCTAAACTCATGCACCTACCTATAAACAAATAATACTCAACTTGCACCCTACCTGGTCCTTGCTATAGATAATTCCCATGGCTTCTAGTGGAGATTGTACATTGGGAATGAATCTTGTTTGTATATATTCAATTCATTTGGATAAACCAGGATAATGACTTCGGAAGTGAGCCCCGATTGAAACCTTTACTGACATTAACAAATAAATGTTAAATTATATGTTATTGGGTGAATATGATGACGCTCGAGCTCATCTTAAATTGCGTACAAATAGCTCATTTTGTCGTGGAAATTAGAATTACATAACTATCAATAATTTCAATGTATGTATATGGCACTGTACCGATGACTGGGATCT